>JAVXUL010017903.1:0-12037 GCA_035590515.1 Trichilia minutiflora
TCAGCTCCCTTACCAGCTCATACACTTAGCACCTTGAACTCATGTGCAACTCATGTGCATTGGATCATACTTTAACAAAATTCAATTGCCGTCAGATTATCACAACCTCAAATTCAATTTGCTGACTTTGGAAAAAACCATCTACATGTTTTCAGATAATTCAATATATATCTGGCTTCATCATAATTAGTTGACTAAACTATAATATTATCACAACCTCAAATTCAATTTGCTGACTTTGGAAAAAACCATCTACATGTTTTCACATAATTCAATATATATCTGCCTTCATCATAATTAGTTGACTAAACAATAATATTATCACAACCTCAAATTCAATTTGCTAACTTTGGAAAAAACCATCAACATGTTTTCACATAATTCAATATATATCTGCCTTCATCATAATTAGTTGACTAAACAATAATATTATTGTTGTTACATATAGACACACACACTCACACTTGACAGTCCAAAAGAATCTAACCCTACTTAATTTGTTGTTTCCCGAGAATGTTTAAGCAGTTTACTCTAAATGAATCGACTTCATGAATCATTTTCCCTGCCGACTGAGGTGATTAATTAGTACACTTAATCGTCATTGCCTAGCTCATTCACGCATCTGGATCCTAATTCTTTCAAACAATATTATCGACATTGTTTTATTTATATACGAGATTCCTTATCATTTACCCTGTATTTTATATCGAATTATCGGTATTATTGTTGGTTAAAGAGAAGTTATTGGACCACAGTGTTGGTTAATTTAATTTATTTATTAAACCCGTATTGGAGGATTAATTGTTATTATTTCACTAAGTTAATCCATCCATGTGTGAAATGATCTTTCCAAAGCAACGATATTATATATTACTCACACTTTTAAAATTGTTAACGAATCGATGATGTTAATCTACACTTATCCAAGGGCATTTTTATGTATATACAAAATTTTTCTTGAAATGTTACACGGTTAAAATGATAAACAATAAAGTAAAGATAGACAGGCAGATTTAAATGAATTATTAATTTGATGAAACAATTAAATCTTTGTCTTATTAAGATGAATAAATTAGGATAAAATTGTAAAATCCTTAAGCAAAAGCGAGGCAATAAGTTCTCAGCATGATCACAAATTCACAATCATATAACAATAATTAAAAGCTCAAAATCATGCATGATTCAAATGATAAAATTACAATTTCTCCGAAATTCCACTTCTATATTTATGGGGATCATGATTAAAGCACTTTAGCCTAATCATACTAACAAAAACATTGTTATTTGAGTATTTGTCGATTAATTATTAAAAAAATGTATCTTTTTAATTAACTGATCCACTTTCTTCACTATATAATTACTTATATATTTATCTTGTCCAAACATGGTTTAATTTGATGCACCTATTAAATGCTCGAAGTTCCATTTGTATTCTCCCTCTTGCGATTAAAAATTGCCAACCCAATTGGGATTATTGGACAATTCTTTCAAAGTGGTTTCTCCACTTTTTTTTTTTGAACTTCTTCTCTTGGACCACAGGATTTTAATACAACTATCCCTCTTGTGATTAAAAAATGCCAACCCAATTTTGGACAAATCTTTTGAAGTGGTTTCTCATTTTTTTTAACGTCTTTCTCTCGGACCACATACTTTTAATACAAACTAAGACATTGGTAGATGCAAACTATTTGGTTCGTGACAAATTAGGGGAGAAAGACAAATACTCTTTATAATTTTTTAAAATATTATTTATTTTTTTATTAAAAAGTTTATAATAAATACTTTTAAATAATTTTTTAAAATATCACTTACATTTTTATTAGAATATTTATAACAAATATCATTTGTAGTTTAGAAAAATAACAAAAATCTATTTCGTTAAATACAAAAATATAAATTTTTATCGGATAAATTCTTAATTTTTATCATATAAATTTTTAAATTAAAATAATTAAATTTTTTTAAATTTAATTTATAATTTCAATACTTTATACTAAAAAATATATAAATTAATATCACTTCGCTTCTATACAATTCATATATGATAACCACAAGCTTTTGATATACATTCTAAATAAGAATATAAATCCATATCAGGTAAAATATCTATGGTGCCTATTTATCAATCTTAAATACATTTTAAAATTTTACACAATGGAATCACACTATGAAGCCTATAATTCAAATCATAATCAAACTTTAATTTCTTTCTATATCAAAATTTCTCAAAAGAATCTTAATCATTCCAAATTCATTTTTGAAATCAATATCATCTTAATTCAAGCTTATACCTGAAGATAATACTAATATATCTCTTCGAGATATTTAAAAGGTATTGTGTCAAAAAAAATTATATAACCAGTTTATAAAATATATAAATTTTGAAATTTTGTAAACATTTTACAAATGTTAGGAATAAATATATAACTCAAATATTTTATACAGTTTCAATAGACTAAAATTTAAAATTGTGAGTCAAATACAGAAATATACCTAAAATCTATAAATATAAACTCTTTATTTCTTTTCTCTTTTTTTTGAATTTAAAACTTTTTAGGGACCTCTATCAAATTTGCCCTGCCATCAATTATAAAAAGGAAAATAGTGTACCTCTCCGTCTTCTCTTCACCTGCAAACTCGAAAGCCATTTCCTCCCCTCTTTACTCATTAATCGGTAAACAAACTTCTTTAGCCTTTTTACTCGTTAATTTTGCATATAAATTAAATTATGTAAATTAAGATTTATTGTACAAACTTTTTAATTTATTTCCCATTATTAAAATCCATATTCAAAATATTATGCAAATTTATTTTTATTTTATAACTTAAATTTATAAGAAATAAGTTCATAAATTTTTATACGTATAAAATAAAATTATTTTAAATTTAATATTTAAAAATCAAATTATAATTTTTTTAATATCAAGTATTACAAAACAAAATTTATAATTTATAATTTTATATTTAAATTTAATATTTTTAAAAAGTATTTATAAATATAAAATTATAAATTAAATTTTTTATAGTATAAAGTATTATAATCATTCGATATTTTAAATAAAATATGCAAATTATTTTATTTAATTTTTAGAAATAAAAATAAATAAAATTTTTATATATTTAAATTATAAATAAATTCATAAATTTTTATGAATATAAAATAAAAATATTTTAAATTTAATTTTAGAAATTAATTTATAAATATTTTTTAAAAAAATTCGGTTATTTTCATTTAAAAATTTATATGATAAAAATATATATTTTTATTTTTAATATAGGATTTTTTATTTTTTAAAATTATAAGAGAATATTTATTGTAAATATTAGGTAAGTGATATTTCATAAATTTGTAACAAAATATTTTTCATAAATTTTTTTATAACCAATAAATAACATTTAAAAAAATTATAGAAAATATTTGTCATCTTTCGTCACAAATTAATCAAGGATCATATGCCTTTCATTGCACTGCTAGTTGATGGTTTCTATTAATTAATTACTCAGGCCATTAATTAATTTATGAGTTAGATGTAAAGGATTTCTTTATATATATTATTTCATTCATGGGAGCATTGTTTTATATAGTAGATGATGTAGTAAATTAATATTATTGATTGATACATATTATAAATAAACCCAATCGGCTTCCTCTGTTGGGAAAAGCTGAAGAATCAGTTGCTTACCGTTATCAAGCAAGCAGTAAACTTTAAAAAAATGTATGATCCTTTCATTATCTCTATTAATTTTACAATTATCAAATGGTAACACCGAAGGCATCAAAACCGACCTTAGCTCAGTTGGTAGAGCGGAGGACTGTAGTAGTTGAACTAACAGTATATCCTTAGGTCGCTGGTTCGAATCCGGCAGGTCGGATTTGTTTTTTCTCAATTTTTAAAAAATTTACATTACACGGAAGCCTTTAGGTATTGAATTAGGGTGGATAAAAAATAAATAAAATAATTTATTTTTGTAAATAAAAAAATTTAAATAAATACTAAATATATTTATCATTATTAATAATAATATTGATATTATATAATAAAATAATAAATTTATTATTTTAAAAATAATTTAAAATTTTATTTTTTAGACTTAATTTAAATTAATAAATTATTTTAATTTAAATTTAAAATCTAATCTAGAAACTCAAATTCATTCAAATTGATTTATGCAATTTAAATGAGTTGCAGCTTGTAATATATTATTAGATTGAATTAAATTATTAAAAATTTAAATTATAATATTTTAATTCATTTAAAATTTTACTTCAAATATATTCAAATTATAAACTGGTATAACTTCCAATCCCACGTCTTCTTATTTGAGAGGGTATCCCACTGAAGCCTTATCTCTTCCATATTGTTATAACTTTTAATTAAATGTTAAACATTGTCATTAATGCATGAATCTTACTTCTGTTTTACAAATAAAAGAACTCATTCTAATCGAATATTATTGAAAAAGGATATCTACTGCATGTATGTATATAATTCGTGCATGGTTTGGTTTTCAAGTATCTCCCGTATAATGGAGATCAGATTGGAGCGTCAACTAATGCATGCATGAAAAGAAAACTCAAATGATTCAAATTATGTATTAAAAGGACTGGAAAGGACTTATGTTTCATAGTATCTATATATGCATGATTTTAATACTTTTTTCAATATGTTTTCAAAACTTCATCACAATGTTGAATACTATCCCAACAAACCTCCAAGAACTACATTAATTACATGTAATTATATGCTAACTCCAAATAATCCCTAATATTAGTTAAATTTGACAAGCACTAAGAGTGATTTTTATACATTAGGACACAATTGCAAACTAATTAAAATAGTACCTGTAACAAGTGGTATTAAAATCCTCAAAGAGTGTGACTTGTTGGCATGGAGCTTTTGATTCATTCAACCAAATTATGGGTTTAAATTTAGAGGGTGTAATTCTTTATAATAGTCTCGGACAATTAAAATTTTTGTATCCTATTTTAATCCGAAGAGAAGGGTGTTAGAGAGAGGTGTTATGGTAAATGAGGTTCTCACATATAAAATATAAAATTAGTGTGAAATATAGGTGTGTAATTTCTTTGGCACTCTCAAACAGATGCTTAATAATCCATTAATCAAGTCTAAGCAAGACATTAGCGCATGAATATGGGCCAGGTTTTTATTAAAAAAAAAGAAAAGAAAAACAAAATTTGGACCACATGATCTAGTTAATAATTATTAACAAGCAGAAAATTTTCAAGGGAAGCCTTCAAATGCTGATATATATATATGGATCATAGATTCATACACTTGAATCAAGCTTTGTTCTTACACTTAAAACACAGAGACAAACTTCGCCCCAATCAATGCATGCAATAATCGAATGTATATCATAGAGAAAATATTAATTAATGCATAGTTCAATAAGGAGTTGATTAAGATAAGTAAGTAATTTATTAATTATTTAAGCAAATTAAGGTATACATGATAATAGCTATTAATTCTCATCCTATAATTTCTCTCTGTAATGACCATTGACTAAGATATGCACCCGAAAGATTCTCACACATTCAAGATTATGATGATATTATTCTCGTCAAAAACATTTTGATGAAAACATAAGAGTTACCTATGGCTCACATTGGTCTCCTGAATCTAGCTCAAGTGGCCAACATCAAAATTTAGTTTTACTATCATTCAAATGCGAAAAATAATAAAAAATAAAATTTAGTATTTTGTAAATAATAAAGGATTTCACATCCTATTTAAACTTCATATACATAAATATAAAGTTGTTCAAAACTTTTATCTAGTAATTAATTTATTATAAATAAAATCATATATGTATATCATATTAATTTACAATGTACGTTATTTCTACAATTACAAGAGAAAAATGTTATGATAGAAAGTATTAGATCATGAGGATCATGTTTACCTAATTTAGAAATTTCTGCAATATTAAAAGTGGAATTAATGTCAAGAAGCTGATTGAAAAGCACTTGATGTCAGTCAAAATCACTTCTGTCGAAAATGACTCAAACTGAATCGCTTTTATAATGAAATATTACCACTAGAAAGTAAAAACTAAATTTCAAAATAGGAAAAACTGTATTATTAAATCAATTCCTTTTTAAATTGCGTCACCAAACTTACAAAATATTAATTAATTTAATCTACCTAGTCAAAATATTCTATTTTTACGGTGAAACTAACTAATAATTGCCTTAACTATTGTTATCAAAATCGCGATTTTAAACTGTAAAATCAATAATTTTAACTATTTTAATAAAAAAATTATTTCGATTTTAATTAAAATCAGAAATAATAAAACAGTAAAAATATTTGATCGATTTTAATCGATTTTGATCCATTTTAATCTATTTTGACCGATTTTATTAATTTATAAAAATATTTTAAATATTTTATTATTTATATATTATTAAAAATTCCGTTTTTACGTTTCGATTTTACGTTCTAATTTTTTAAATAGAAAACAATTTTAATTAAAATCGCGATTTTGATAACCTTGTTTATAATTGTTAGACTATGAACCAGCCATTGAATAATTAATCGTATCTTACAGGAATTTGATGACACATAATATTTTTATGAACCAATACCTCTTTTTATGCAAGTCAAAAGTTTTAACTATCGACATTGATTCTTCACAACTAAGCTGTTCACAATTTAATAGTCCAATGCCAATTTAGAGAATTCATGAATGTTCTAGAGATACTTTTCTAAGCTCTCTTAGAAATTGACCCAATTTCACTTATATCCTCTATCAAGTGTGTCCTACGATTTAAACACATCACCATATGATATTCAGGGTTATGAAGTTCAATAAAAATATAAATACTCATTCTTATTCACTATAAATATACACTATCTCACCATAAAGTGTGACTCAGTATACGTATAAAAATATTGATACTACTATAAGACATTAAGTTACTTGTTATTACTCTTATGAATATATTTAATAAAATCTAAAATCACATAGATGGAGTTCTCATCATCCCTTTTGATTTAGGTGTAGTTCTCATCCTCTCAACATATAAAATCACTTTCTTCTTAATGATTTTTATTAGAAAGTTCATTACATTTAATTTTGATATCTTAATATATAGTTCATAAACTCATACTTAAGTAACAATATAAAACATAATTTATTTTTTTCTAATTGTTATAAGGATAATTTATTATAATAGATGTTGTTTTATGTAGTTTTATGATACATACGGTTTAATATCATATTCGATGTAAAATCACGTAATTAAAATAATAATTAAGGATTATAACATTTTTCTTATTTTTTAAAGAAAATTTTAATTATGGTTTTTCTTTGTTGTTATCATCAAAGTGATGCAATTATTAAAAATTTAAGGTTAATTAAAATTTATGAAAAATAATTTTGGTATTAGAAAATAAATGTGTGATTTATGGTTAAATGAGACGATTATTAAAAGTCATTAGAATAATTAAGAGAATTAATATTGACGTGGAAGACACTTAAGATGTAATCAAGAAATTTATCTGTCCAAAGAGGATAAATTTTAAGATTGTCTATTTTGCTTGAATATATATATTTTGGAGAATTTTATCTACCCAAAGGGGATATGTTTTTCATATTATATGTATTCATATATATTGTCTTCATGCATAGAGATCACTAGTAGAATTGTTGGCTCTTTCCAAAGGAGAGCTAGCAATGATACATACGGGATCTCAATATTAATACCTATTATTATTAATTGACTATATTATAATTGTTTCCAACAGTTTTCTTTTGATCTAATGATAGTAACACTTTGATAGAAGTCTCGACTGGTTTAAATTATAAGAGATAGAAACAAGATATAGAGTTTGCTCTGGGAATTATGGACATAGATTTGGCTCTACATGTAAATCCACCATCACCACTCACTAGAGACAGCATTGATGATGAGAAATACTACTATAGAAATTGAAAAGAGCAAATCACCTTTGTTTGTTAGTAATAAAGAGATCTATTACTGAGGATTTGATTAGAGGACTACCTGAAACTATCAATGCTAGAGATCTATTTATTGAAGTAGAGAAAAAGCACAATCCAGATATAGTTCACACATCATCCCAGTTTAACCAAACTGGATCCCAGCTTAATCCATTTCCAATTCGATTGAACTAATCGATATTCTCAAGACCGGTTCAAGGCTCAAAACATCTTCAGTCAAAGTAAAAACATTCTAGATTTTTGAAAGTGTACGAGTAAGAAAAAGGAAAACACCTGTTTTAGACATCATTGGTAGGCTAATACATAAGAGAAAGATTAACTTCACTGTTCCTAACTTAAATAGAAAAGAAATAAGTACTGCTAGACAAATCCAAGGTCCAAGATCACTTTAACTCACGTGAATATTGGAATATTCGGAGATCATAAATACACGACAGCTGTATGAAACAAACAAGATCATTCTAGCTTTTGAGCAAGAAAACCTGAAGAATTCTAAGAAGTTATATTTGCAATCACATTTGAATATGCATAGGTTTACCTTATTGAAATTTAAAAAAAAATAATTCTTGAGTGAAAATTGATATAGTAAAAGGATGGTAAAACATGAAGGACTAAGAGATTTGAGGAAGTCAAATGAGAGATAATAAAAAATAAAGCAAGAATTAGAGTTTATCTCATAAGAATAGTTATATTGGAGTTAGACATTAATTATCAACTTATTTTAAAAATTTTTATACCTTCTCTTATAAGAAATTTTTATTTTCAGTTTTCTTTTTATAAGGCAAGATTATATTATATTTTAATAAGGATTATGACTCCAATATTATTGCTAGCTGTAATTTTAGTTAATAAATAGATTCTCTCAATTCTTTTATGCTTTTAATTTGTCCCTTATAAGGTCCTTTATTAAGAAAAGATCCTAGACACTATGATATAAATAGTTGATTTACGAATCTAGGAAAAGAATTAAGAAGTTAATTAAGGTAATGTATCATGATAATGATTGATAGATTATATAAATTATGCAAGAGAAGAAATTGATCAAGACCAAATAAGAAATAGCCATTTGTGATAAAAATTTTCTCTACTACCCTATGTGTACATTTGGTCTATGACTTCTTGCATAGAAAATATAATCTATCCTCTTTAGATTCAGATGCGCTAACTTCTAATTCTCATTCGGTTAATATCTGGGTCTTTTGTAGGACTACACCATAAGTCAAGAACTCTGAGCAAGGAGACTAAAGTTCTTCATTCTAATTCAAGTTTTTTCTCAAAGAGTTCAGTCATATAAATCTTTAAACATATAAGATAAAGGTTCTCTAAATAGCTCAATTACTTGCAAACAACATTTGCAATCTTTTGGATTTTAAGTTATAACTTTGACTCAACCACATCTATAGCAATCGATCAATAAGAAGAAACTATAGAAATCACATAAGTCCCAAAGCTCTATTAGGAGATTAAAGAGTAGGAAAGCTAGAATTTTAATATTTATTAGATAAGTATATTATAATATAAATCAGGATTCTGATTTGGTGACTTATAATAAAGAGATTAACCGATCATAATTCTGATATGTTGGTTGGATGTTATAAGGAATAAAGTATAGTATATACAATGGAGGTTAAGAAGTGGTTGAGTTATCTAAAGAGTTCAAACCAATAAATTGTAAATGACAGTACAAGACTTAAAAAGAAAGTAAAGGCAATGCTAAAAGACTCAAAACTAGGCAACTAGCAAAAGGTTTCGGGTAAAGAGAAAATGGATATCAAGGCAACCTTACTCAGTGATAATGTAATGTAAAGAGATCTATATAATTCAACTTAAAGGATCCATAGAAAGAAGTAAGGAACATATGATTTGAAAGTTAAAGAAATTGATCTCTAGGATGAAATAAGCTTCTCATTAGTGATATGTAAAAGATTAAGTGTGAATTTTAGTTTGAAGAAATAATATTAATGAATATACCCGCATAAAGATCAGTGAGAGTTTGCTTTATAGGGATCAGTGGGAGGTTGCTTCATGAGTTAAAGCAACTCTTGACTACAAATTTCAATATAAATGATCATAAAGAAGCTTATTATATCCTAAGTATTGAGATTCATTATTGTAGATCTCATAAAGTTTATGGATAATCTCAAAAGAATATGTATATAGATTGATGATTTTTTAAAGATTTATCATATTGACACAAAAAAATATGAAAAGGTGCCTATTACAAAAGTTGACGGTTTAACAAGATCAATGTATCAAGAATAATCTTGAAAGAAATAATTAACAGTCTTGTGTATGTAATTGATAGTCCCGTGCATGTAAAAGTTTGTGCTAAATCAGACATAGCTTTTTTGTTGTGATTGTTTCTTGACCGACACATGTCAAACTCTGAGCATAATTATTAGGTTGCGGTCAAGAAAGTGATAAGAAATCTACGAAGTATAAAAGATTTAGGTATACGAATGTAGATTATGCATAAAATCATTTTAAGATCAGTTTAGATTACATAATCATGTTAATAAGTAGAGTCATTTCTTGAAAAGTCCAAAGTAAACTCTAACAGATTTCTGAATCATGTGTGCTGAGTTTATAGACTATTTTGATAATAACTCAGAAATCTTATTTTAGAATATCAAGATTATTATAGGTACATAATTCATGCGGCTATTGATTGATCCAAAGGAAGGTTAATATTTGACTGAACTATAGTTTATCTATAGTAATAAATGTATAATAATTATTAAATATTTCAAGTAAACAATAAATCGATCTAAGTATCTATTGAGATAAGAGTACTGTTACATTGTATTTTTAGATTAATAGGAGTAGCAATGGATCGAAATACTTGGAAATCAAAGTACTTAACAGTCAGAAATTCAGTTAAAGGAAAGATATTATAAATACATCAAGACAAACTCTAAGTTAGATGTTTTAACTAAAGATATAAAACCCATAACTTTTGAGTGGTATGCTATAAACATGGGTATAAAGTATTAAATAATACTTTGGATTAGTGGGAGTCTAACAGTATATAAATATATGTATGTTTTCGGATATTCATAAATAAATGCGCATTAAGGTTTGTTTATTATATTACAATATGATGATCATCATTCTATATGTTGTGTTATATGCCCATTAATACCATATAAAGTCTCGAGAATAAAGTAATGGTAGTTAAGAATATGGGTTTGTAAGATTAGATTAAATATGTCAATTAATTTTATAACAGTCATGAACATATAAACTTGTTGGAGTCAAATAGTTTTCTTATTTTGTTACTAAAGTGTAAAGGTAGGAAACTATAAAGAAAATCGATAAGATTATGATGTTATTTATGATCACATCAAAATATCATATTTTACTACACTACTAGTCCTATGATCCATGTTAATTTAATTGATAATATTTGTGATTTTGGATTGATTATATGTCAATAATAGCATATATTAATCGTCATAGTCTAATATTAAAGATTAGATTCAACTAAATTGTTTGAGACGTTAAACTCATAACTACTATTTTAAAACGTGGCCACATAAAATGTTTTTTTTATTAATTAGCCTTAAAATCATTTTCGAATAAATAAAATTTTTATTTTCAAAATCGATTAATGTAGCTCAAGTGGGAGAATGTTAGATTTTTTGTGGATTTATATTAATCGTTACTATGATTTTAATAAAAACAGGTTAATGATATAGTTATTGAGTAAAGTGGATCCAATTATGTGATTCAAAGAAAATTAGGCTTATTATATATAACGGGCTAGTTTTGACAGTCAATATAGGCTATGGATCATGCTAAAACCTTTGATGAGAAGGTTTAATAAAGACTAATTAGGATTATATTAGATTCCCTCTCTAATATTAGGTCCCCTCTTTAATACTATATAAAAAAAAATATATAAGTTTTAAAACACAAATCTGTCTTCTTCTTATTAAATAGACTGCTATAAAATAGAGAGTAAAAAAAATTTTTAATTTTTAAAAATATTACATTAATAACTAAAGAAGATCGGGAGATTTACATTTTCCCCCCTAACGTTGTCTCAAAA
>JAVXUL010017923.1:0-12037 GCA_035590515.1 Trichilia minutiflora
GTGTTATTGGGTACACCCTGGAGGTCTGTGGCATTGTCACAGGTGGAACCCACGGGTCGGGTCGTGACAATTATTTTTTATTACTATATTGTCTTGTTCTCGGTTGTCTTTTCATTATAGATCACTGATATCGAGCCCTTTCAGTCGATGTTGAGCCTATTCGCTCGATAACTCTTTCTCTTAGTGTCCCGATTGGTTATTTAATCGTAAAATTCTCGGGCACTAGTTGAGCTTCTTCATAATATTACGGTTGGCTCTTAAGTTCTAAATTCCCCTAGCACTAGTTAGAACCTCATGAGACCCGTGTCAGGCTGTATAAATCTCAGATTATATCAGACACCTTAAAAGGATAATACCTAACCTATATTAGGCCTGTTAAGTCCTGATCAGTGTCAGATGTTTTCTTTTAGTGTTACGGTGGGCCTTCACCCTAAGATGATGAGAGGTGCCCCAGAACCAGGTCGGACTTGTAAACCCAGTATGTCCTCGAGGTTTTCTTAGAATAGGGACACCTCAACATATCCTCTAGCACTAGTTGAACTTTATCCCTGATTCGGGTCAGACCCTTTAAGTCATATTTCACGTCAGGCACCCTGAAAGGATAAGACCTAACCCGTATGAGGTCAATTAAGCCCTGACAAGCGTCAGATGTTTTCTCCTAGGGTCACGATTGGCTTTATAGGCCTCTAAAATTCTCTGACACTAGTCGAGCCTTCTCCTAGTATCCCGATTGACTTTTTAGCCATAAAATCCCCGGACATTAGTCGAACTTCCTCCTAGTGTTTCGATTCTTTCGAATACTAGTCGAGCCCTTCTCTTAATGTCCCGATTGGCTATTTAATCGTAAAATCTCTGGATACTATTCGAGCTTCCTCCTAATATTTTGATTCTTTCGGACACTAGTTGAGCCCTTCTCTTAGTGCATTGATTGGCTGTTTAATCATAAAATCCCTAGGCACTAATCGAGTTTCCTCCTAGTGTTTCAGTTCTTTCAAACACTAGTCGAGCCCTTCTTCTAGTGTCCCGATTGACTGTTTAGCCGTAAAATCTCCGGGCACTAATCGCGCTTCCTTTTAGTGTTTCAATTCTTTCGGACACTAGTTGAGTCCTTCTCTTAGTGCCCCATTTGGCTGTTTAACCGTAAAATCTTCGAACACTAGTCGAGCTTCTTTCTAGTATTTTGATTCTTCCAGACACTAGTCGAGTCTTTCTCCTAGTGTCCCGATTGACTACTTAACCATAAAATCCCTAGACATTAGTCAAACTTTATTCTTGACCCGCGTTAGGCCTTTATAAGTCCTAACCTGCGTCAGGCATATCCGTATTTTTGATCTTACGCGCTCGATAATTCGGAGCTCTCTTGCTCCATATTATAGAGTTTACTCGCTCGATGCTAAGTTTACGGGCTCGATGATTTTGGGCTCGCTCGTTCGATGGTGTCAAGATCCCGTACAGAACTCCAATCTCTATGAGATTTCCTATATAGACTATAATTTTTAGTAAAAATAAATTTTTACTGAAAACTGGGGGACTTGATATTGGTGGTGATTTGAAGCCCTTGTAGCACATTTTCTATCAAATCAATGATGTGGCCCCCACTCCCTCTTATATACAACCACCCTATGGCTCTTTAGGGTTGTCACCCTGCCACCCTAACTTGTCAAATCACCCTCTCCTTTATAAAATTATCAACCCCTCCTCCCAAAAAAAAAATATATGTGGTTTGGTCCCCCTTCACCGAAGAGAAGAAAAAATGGAAAAGAAGAAGAAGAAAAAGAAGCAAAAGAGAGAGAGAAAGCTAAAAAGAATGAGAAAAGAGAAAAGAGGGGTACGTAAATAGTTTGGGAATCACTCAAATCTAATCACAAATACAAATACCAAATAGTCACTCCTTCATAGACTATTCCTCATTTGTTATAAGAAATCTATAAGAGATTTTTATTATTGGGTGCACGAAATCTATAAGAGATTTTTATTATTGAGTGCACGAAATTCATCAAACTTTTTTGTTTTTCACAAACACAAGGTATAAATTACTAATATGTCTTTCAGTTGTAACATTAATTTGATAATATAATATAATATAATATAATATTCCATGATCTAATGCAGTTTTCTCCAGCTGATAAATGCTTATAAAATGTGGGACATTTGATTCTTGTTGCTGCTCTAGCCAATATTTTCACTATAATTTCTGCAAATTGCAGGTTGCAGCACCTACCCGTATTGGGTTAGTGCTCCCGTTGATGTCGTTGTTCCCCCGGTAAACACTGGGCTCGACCCATCCCAGACCTCTTTCTTCCAGGTTTCGCTTAACATAATTCAATAATGTCTTTGTTTTGTTTTAAAAATTCTCAAATGTGTGGGTTATCTTCTTTTAAAATATGAAAAATTAGACAGTTTCACGCTAATTTAACTTATATTTGTGCTAACTGGACATCTCCACCTTCTGTGTAGTTTAACTGAGAGAAAAATTTAACTCTTGGTTTCTCAATTTTGTTTTACAGTCAAAATTGTCACTGCAGTAGAGATTGTTAAGAAAGGTGAAAGGGTAGGAAGTTCGGAGTCTGCTTTGCTTTCAAAGCTCGCAATTAAACCTTTCTCTCACGGTCTCGTCGTCCAATCTGTATGTGAAAACGGCTGTCTTCAGCCCGGAAGTGCTTGACTTGACTGAGGATGACATTGCTGTCAAGTTTGGTAATGGCCTTTCAATGGTCGCCGCTTTGTCTATGACCATTGCATACCCAACCATTACAGTTGCACCGCAGATGTTCATCAACGGACACAGAAATGTTCTTGCTGTCGCAGTTGCAACTGAGTATTCCTTTTCTCACGCCGACAAAGTGAAGGAGTTTCTCAAGGTTTGATATATTAAAAGCTGGAATTTAAACTTTCTTTTATCTAGTTATTCGTGTGTTTTCTAATTAAATCGTCTGGTATGTGTTATAAAATGCAGAATCCTATCAAGTTCGTTGTTGCTGCAGCCTCCACGGCTGCACCTGCTGCAGATGCCAAAAAGGAAGAAAAGAAAGAAGAGCGTAAGGAAGATTCTGATGAAGACATGGGTTTGAGTTTGTTCAACTGATTAAGTTTATTGGTTGCTAGAGTTTTCTTTCTTTAATTTATTGATCCCACGGATCTTTTTTATTTTCTTCCCGGAGGACTTACAAGTTTTTTTCTTTAATAAATTTCCTTTTTAGCTGGCTCTTGTATTTTCTGGTTCTTGTTTTTTACCACAATCAGTCATATCGATCTACTGCTAACAAAATTTCGCTGTACTACTCCAATACTCTGGGAACTTGAATTAGGGTTTTGCAAGTACTTCTTTAATATCTTAGTTTTCCGTCGATAGTGGGCATTGGGGTTTTGAAGTCGCAGTTCCTCTAGTAAAGGTGTAGTTAAATTTTATATTATAAGGGCTAAAAATAGTGTAAAGATCAACGTAAGAGAATTTATTTCAAAATATTCACTCTATTGTGGTTAGTATATAGAAGGTGATAAATGTTAATAAAAAAAGAATAAATCTTGTTAAAAAAAGTTAATATTATCGAATATTTCTTTAACATTACTTTTTAAGCATAGTAAAATTATTATAATCTCAAATCAAACCTTAGTCTCAACATATAAATGGAGGATCACAAATAATTGTAGGTGATATTCTCGTTGAAATCTTAAACAAATCAAAAACTGCCTTCTGTTGATCGGGAACAACATTGTCTTGCTATTATATACAAAACGGTATATGAAAAATATTAAAGTACATTAATAGAATTAATGGTTGTATATATTTGTTGTTTATCAAATAAAATAGCTAGATTAGTGGATTGCTTCCTAAATAAAATTATAAATATATGATTTTGTAATCATAAAATTGTTTGTGACTCGTTGTATGAATTTAAATTCTCATATTTTTTATGATAAATAAATTGTTCTTTTCAGAATCAAATGTTGGGTTAGACTTGGACAGATTCCTAACCTATTGATGGTAATATGGCTTCCGACTGTCTATTTAGCCATCATTCTCCATCACAATCTGAATTCATATAGAATTGATATGCAGATTTCTATAGATGGTGTTCCATAAATTCGTTTCCTGTAATTTAGGCAAAACATTATTATTATTATTATTATTATTATGAACTTTTAATTATAAAAAGATTGAATTATTGATTTTCTTTCTTTCAATTTTCAAAGTCTATCCGTTTCCCTTCAATGTATCCTCCCCTTTTCCATCACTCGTAAACAGCAAATTTCAGCTGTCAAGCAAACTCGGGAAAGAGCTTTCCATCCACACTCTTCGGTCGTTTCGCATCTACAGCAAAACTAGATAATGTCGCTTCGGAATAAAGTTTAGGATAAAGCCGTTTCCATCGGCCATTCAAAAAATTAATTAATTAAATTAGGGTTCACAATAGGAACAAAATAAAACTTAAAAAATATTATTATTTTTAACTTTTTTAATATATATATATATATATATAAGAAATCGACGGGGTCCACAACTTCGAGTATTAACAGATTTTTACTTCTCGTCTTTGAGTTTAGAGTTACAAAACACACAGAACACCTCAGAGGTAAAGCCGATTTTTCAATGAAAATCCTCCGATGTTTAAGTTAGAGAGGATTTTACTTGGTGTGTGCAATAGGTGTGTATGCAAGCAAACAAGAATGCATGAAGAGTAAGGATGACATGGAATATTCTGTTCCTGAGTATGATGCATGGATGCGCTGAAAAGTTAAAAGAACGTCTCACAGTGGGTTTCTCTCGATGCTTGTTCGAATGAATCAGATTGCGAATTGAATCCCCTTCTCTTGATTTCTGGATGTTGTATATGAAAAGCCTAGGAGTACGTATCCTAGACACATGTTGCTGCATGACTGAACGTGCCCAGGGTGACCTGTTATAAAATTAGAGAGTGTGAAAAATTGTGACACTGTTCTTGCCACATCATCCCTGAGCCCTTGAGTGTTTGTACCTCTGAACGAAGCTTCTAACTCTCCCGATAGTGAAATCTCCTGGTTCTCGGGAGACCTTTATGCGGCAGGGTGTAGCCTCGATGTCGTCAGAAGGTGGAGAGGTGGGGACTAGCATACCCCGAGTGTCTGCAAGCCTATACTGTTACATAGTGGGATATTGATCCGAACCCCGACTCCGAAGGTAAATGTTGTTGAAGGTCCTGACCCGAATATAAGTTGACAGCAAATAACTCGAAGAAGAATTTCTGATTGGTTGCTTTGGGCATAGTGCCCGAGACAATATGGTTATCTTCCTGTTGGCATGTACCAGCTTCTCAGGACGACATTGTATATGGAGTCTATTGGATATGTACATTTAATGGTTTGGACAAGGACACAGACATGGACCTGAACCACTAAATTGAATTTCGATCAAATCTCCCAATAATATATATATATAATTTAACGTTGTTTAAAGTTATTAACTGATTCAACTAACCCTCCCCCCTTGAGATTTTTTTATTATTTTAAAGTGCTGTTAAATATTCTGACTAGCAATTAGGAGTCAAACAGCTGTATCATGCTAATCTAATGTTTATCCACTACGAGGTTAGTTAGTGGATTCTATTTAATTAATTTAGTTAACTTATAAGATAGTTAATCCTTTAATTATAATTGTAATTAATGAAAATGACTGCTTAATTAACTATTTTATACATACATATTAGCAAAACGAACAAGGCCATTGATTTTTTAATTCTTTCTGGGTAATATAACATCATTCTTGTAGCATGCGTAGAAGTAGAGAAGAAGACCCAAGAAATAATATAAATATGCAAAATGTTGAGAGTGGTCGTTAATTTAAACTTAGATAATATTTTTCTTTTTTAAAAAAAAATCTATATTCAGCTCGTATTGGCTGTCTTATAAAATTTTAAATTAAATTATTTAATTTGATCATTAATATAAATTAATTAAAACTTAACTTCGTATTACCTAATGTGGTTCAAATTCATTTTAAAATGATTAAATAATGTGTAGGTAGTTTTGGAGTATTTTATTTTATTTTTTAATTTAAGAGTAATAATTTAAGTTAGATACAATTATTCAATTCGATATGATTAAATAAATTTAGATTTGAAAATTTTAATATAAATAATAATTGATTGTATTCATATTGGAAGATTAATAATCACGTCAAATTTAAATTTAATTTTTTAAATTTATTTATTTATTTAAATATAATTATATTTAAATAAATAATCGTATTTAAATAAATAATTATTTAATATATTTATTTTATTATAAAATTTAGTTTATATTTAAATAAATATTAATTAAATATGTTATATTTTATATTAATTAATTAAATTAATTAAATAACTTAAACCAAATCAATGATTAATCATCATGTTATATCATTTATTTAATAAATAAATAATATAATTAATAAAGAGATTGTATATTTTTGATATAATTAATAAATATATTAAAATTTATGTTAATATAAATAATATTATAAATTTATTAATATAATAAAAATACTATTCAAATTATTCTCTATTTCTATTTCTATTTTTATTTTTTGTTTTAGTACCTATTTGGTATCCCTTTACATTGGTTAAAGGGACAAAAGTCCTTTTAATTTTTTTTTTTTTATTCTTTGACTGTAATTTGAGTAGGGCTTTTAAATGATGAAAAAAATGTTTTGCTCTTATTGTAAAAAACCTAAAATTTGGGTTTTTAACAAAAAGTTTTCTTAAATTTTATAAAAGGTTAAATTGTTCTAAATGCCCTGAATTTATTAAAAATTTTGATATTTTTTCTTAACGTAGTATTTAAAAACTTATTTATTAAAATAATTATACAGCTTTTTTAAAGGTTACTTATGATAATCAAACAATCAATTTTTTTTTTTTAACTCTATTCAAAATGCACTATTTGTAAAATTAAATCAAACAAATCCTTAATACCAACGTCAATGATAGCTCTTCCCCTTTAAAATTAATAAAAATTAGAAGCATTAAAAAAAATGACAAAGAGGCCAACCTATTTATGGATAACATTGTTGGTAGATTTGTAGGAAAAAAAAAGAAAGGAATTTTGCGTGTTGGTTCGTTGAATTGATAATTCATATTAAACTCGAATTAGAATTAGAATTTAATTCATAAATGTTTTGACTAAACTTAAGGAGGCAAAAATAACGGCATTGTTTCAAGCAATGTTTATTTGCTTTATGAAATCTTAGAGCATCTTTAATGTATTAATAAATTATTTTTATAAAAAATATATTATATCATAAAAGTGAAGATATTTATATTTTATATGATATTAATAAATATTATTTTTTAAAATTATTCTTAAATATATATATGAATTGTTATTTATTATTTTATTAAATTAATTTTTTTATCTTTTAACTACTAATAAAATAAATGAATTATTGAATTAATAATTCATGATTATCGACAAGATCCTCTGAAAATAAAGGATAAAATTGAAGTTGAGGATGTGAATTTTTTTTACTATATTAGTTAATATATATTTTATATACGTGACATCTTTAAAAAATAATTTATAAATATATTAAAGATGTTTAACAAAAAAGCTAAGATAGTCATCGTTATAATTTTAAATTTATTTATTTATTTATAAATTAAAAAAAAATGAAAAAAAGAGTGAGACATTAATAGATGATTATTCTATCCGTTAAAGAGGCCGACATTGCCGTTCTTTGTTTACGCTTTCTTCCAACTTAGGGGGGGGGGAGGTTCACGGGCCCAGGATTTGAATTATTCGAATAAAAATTTTCCTATAAAAATTAATGTTTAAAAGCCGTGACTCAGAAAAGAGAGGACTATCAAATTTCCTATGGATGCTTAATGTTTTATCTTTTATACGGAGTCGTCTTTTATAGGGTAGAGTGGTGACTCAGAAAGATACAGATGGAGAATTAGAGATGGAAAAAAAATTTGAGATTTTTAATAGTAATTGGTTGGCAAAGAACAAATTCTTTCAGACCCGTGTATCCTTCTTCACTCCCGTGGAATTCTAAAGCGCGTACTCTAATTACCTAGGACGATCGTTGGAATAAGGGCATGATTGAGCAAATTTTTGCTAAGGCGAATGCGAATCAAGTGCTACAAATTCCACTACCCGACAAGTCTATCATAATTCTAAAATCAAAATAGCCTTGCGCATAAGTTGACCAAGTTTTCTTTTCATTTTGAAACTGATGTAATATGGATGGAAGAATTGCCATTGGATATTGGAGTTCTGTTTCGGTTTTTTAATGAATTGGCATGCTTTCACACGCGCGCGCACACATATTAAAAAAAAAGAGACGATAGTCGTTATTTGTAATGCTTATTGCTTAGGCTGTGCATATTTTAAAAATAATATTTAAAATATGAATTTTACGTAAAAAACAAATAATATTAATATTATAATGCACTCTAATATTATAATAAAAAAAGTTATATTTCAATATATTTATTTTGTAATTAAATTTTAGTTATATAATATCATTATTGAAAAAATAAAAATAAAATAATTTATCTATAGTTTTTTCCCGTAGATTTTTCGATTACTATATTTTTTTCATTATCTAATCCTAAATTCTGATTCTTCCCTATCTATAAACCCCGTAACTGGACGTAAATAAAAAATTAAAAATAAAATCCACCGTATATATGCCGCAAATGCAATGTCCCTATTGTTCTGCATTCATTGCTCCATTCTATTCCATAAAACACGCTGAATGACAGCTAATTGACAGTGGAATTGACTTTTTGGAAGTCAAAATACGGCCAAAACATTGCCAGAAGAATACTAGAATACTAGTCCTAGTAACATATCAACTCTTTTTGCCCTTTCTCATTATGAGGCGGCCCATACACGCCAAATCAACGGCTTGGATCTAAGAGGACGCGTGTCCTCTTACTAGACGTGGAAGCCAATTAAGATCAACCAATCACAAAGTGGACAAGACTCGTGGAACAAAACAAACGGATGGTTGGCACCGCCAAGACGAAAACGTGACGTGCTTACGGTACCGATCCATATGGGGTTGGGTTAGATAAACGCTGCGATCATTAGCCGACAAGCAACGCACGTATCGAATCCGGGGTCAAGGTCACGTGCTTAGACACTTGAATTGATTAGTTGGCGAAAGGCGCATGGCCTGGATGCTACGTGGACCAATCGTGGCGGTGGGACGTGGGAGTTGTGAACTGGAAGATGAAGCACGGCGATTACTCGAAGGGAAGAAGGAAGGATCTTTCAGACGAATTTTCAAGTGGGAATCAAACAAGCACACAAAAAAGAAAGGGGATTATCCAAATCCAAAATGGATCAAATTACAATAATATGGAGATATATTCTGTTTTTGACTAAGAAACACAGTAAATTAGATGGGAAAACCAAAATATTGGAATATCTTTTATCGTTAATTTTTTATTTTCTTTTTAACTAAGAAACCCATAAATTCATTTTAATAGTTATTGTAGCGTTATGTTTAAAATGATTAAATAAAAATAATCATAAAATAACATAAATTAGAATTTGAAAATGAAAGTCTTGATAATCTTCAACTTGCAAGTTGAAAAACGGAATGGATTGAGAGATTGTTGATCAACTTCTATCCCTTTTTGGTGGTTGATTATTGTGTATAAATAAATTGAAGAATCAAGAATTGTCATCTTTTTAGCAATTTTGCAAATAATTTATTATATATATACGAATGGAAATAAGCCAAAATATATAGATATACATACAGCAAATGTAAATTTTTTAGCTTAATCAATAATCATGTGTGCTATTATTTTATGTTATTCTTATATGGTGGCTTTGAACATTTGGACTATCCTTAAAAATTAATGAATCGAGTATTGGCGTTCTCTTAATAATTTTTTTCTTTTTCAATTAAGTTACCATTACCATATATAGGTGAAAAACAGGACAAAAGAGATTCAAACACAAAATTTATTTTTTCGTTAACCATATGCAAAATTATTTTATTATGCTTATTTGGATAATTATATTACTATACTATTCTTACCAAATTAGAATACAAATTTTGTTTGAACTCGTATTATATTTATTAAAAGGATGAATTTATTTACATCCAAAAATTTGTCCTTATTATTCATATCTTAATAAAAAAAATATTATTAATATAAATTATTATTTATGAGTGTATCTCTGATTCTACCTACTTAAAGATCCAATCCCTAGCATACTATTCTCTAAAGATCAAAATGATTTTTCAAAATAGATATATAATATTATGTGAATATCAAGTTAGATAATCAAGATCTAAAATTTTCTCTACTTGAATTTAGTGAATGAGATCTCAAAACTTCAAAAATACTTATAATGCATAAGATTTTCATAAAAAAGCGAGACTTTTGTGAGATCTCGCGAGATAAAGGTAAGATAATTTGATAATTGAATCTCGAATTCATTTAGGATAATTGTATTAACTTATTTAATAATTTTAAATAAAATAATAATTATTAAATAAATATAAATAATAACAATTATGATTGTAATTTATGATTTTAATATTATATTCTATAATTTATGGATAGAAATAATAATCTAAAGATACGTATTCAATTATGATAAAATTTAATTTTATAAAATAAAAAATAGATAATTTTTTCGATAATCTTTCACATCGAAAAAACAATTTTTTCTCTAATGACTTTCTTAACTATGTGCTAGTTTAACATAAAGATAACCTTGAACCGACATAATTTTTTACGTAAACATTATTAAAAATAATTTAATATCAGAGTTTTAATTTTTGTAAACCTCCAATGATTTGATTATATAACGAAAAAAGTTTCAAATTCATTCCGTTATAAGCCATGAGTCGTTGTTTGGTCTGACTTTTCCATACATTTTATTTGAATTTGTTTCCGTCGTCAGTCGTTTTAGTAAACCCACATAATGTAGGATCAGAAGGCATGTCTCAGATGACACATTTTGACCCGTATAACGAACATACCGGGAAAGAATCAATTTTTGTGAGTTAAAATCATCTGTAACGCGTCCTATTATTCATATTGTTTACTATCCTGTAACTTGCAAGTTGCAATTTATATTTATATATTTATTTATTTTTTAAGACTGTTATATACATATTGGACCGAGTCTAATGTGTGTGTGCATATATATATATATTAATAGATCCAACTTCTAGAAACAAGTTTTGTAATTTCTTCAACAATGGGAAGCTCGTTAAGTTTGTTTTTATCACATTAATTATAATAAAAATATTTTAATCTCAAAGTCTGTATTTTTTATCAGAAATTTGTATTTCATATACTGGTATTTTTATTAATAATTAATAAACTCTCTATATGCTAAAAAATAAATAATATTTATAAAAAATTTTATTAAATAAAAACTTTAATAGTAAAATTATGATTTTGTTTTGATTTAAATTCATTATTTATTTTACTGTTAAATCTTCAACATACATACATACATAACTAACTAACTAACTAATTAAATTTAATTACAAATAAGTTGTATTAACAACGCATGGTAATAAATGCCTAAAAATTTATTTATTATTCAATTCAAGATTTTATTTTCTCATATGTGTGTTTGTACATTGTAAGAATATTCTTAACTTTACAAGATAGATCCAGATCATTCATAATTTAGAATAAAAAATAAATTTAATTTAAAAGGATTAAAATCTTACTCAAAAACAAATAAATAAATAACATAATAATACTGTTTTAATGTTGATATATTTTTTTAAGATAAAAAATTATCTTCTATAAATATAATATTACTCGTAATAATTTTTTTAGGATTTAATATGATAATAAAAATTTAATATTTTTGTTGATGCAAAAAATGGTCACGGCGACTATTCCTCGCACCAGCAGATTTCTTCTTCTTCTTACACCTGTAGCTGCAAAACACACAGAACACCTTGGGGTAAAACCGGTTTCCCGACGAAAACCCTCCGATGCTTAAGTCAGTTAGGGTTTTACTTTGTGTGTGAGAGAGGTGTGCATGCAATAGCTAAGGATACTAAGCCTAAAGCACAAATCTTTCT
>JAVXUL010017934.1:0-12036 GCA_035590515.1 Trichilia minutiflora
CTTTCCAAAGAACAAGTGGCTTTATATATGCTCGTTTATCAAATAAATTCATCTCAAATTCAACATATATAAATTTTATACTTGTTATTTATTTTAGTATTATCAAAAATAATATAAATTAGCCATTTAATCATCAAAAATACTTCAAAGCTATCATAAGTTTCTCAGAATATAGGACTATTATGAGATTTCTATACCAGACCTTAAAATTAGGTTCGATAAGTTTATGAGTATCAAAGATTTTTAATAAGGGATTGGTCATTGTTAGTGTTTCACTTGATTGAGTTTCAATGTTTGTATATCTATAAGAAATGAAATACGTCAGTATATAATTACTATACTAGTTAAAACCCATATTTTTTTAATAACTAAAATCATATTACAGTTTATTTTGGTGGGTGACTATGTTCTTATCAAACTTATAAAATCTCATCTAATAGTTATTGGCTAAATAAGTCTAACAAGTCAGAAATATATCTCTGTTTGTAACTCATTACAAGGTATAATCAATCAACCTCTAGATCGTAGACATCTCAGCTGACAGTTATTAATACTTTAACCTAATTAGGTTAAACCTAATACTTTTTTATAAATAGGGATAAAATCAGACCCCTCACCTAATAGTTATTGGAAGCCTAATGTCTCATGTGAACCCCGTGCCTAGATCCCAATGGCATATCGATGATTTTATATTTTTATTGTACGTGTAATTATGCTCTTATCGTATATAGTTGACACATCATTATGACTGTATAATTGTTTTGAGGATTTAAGGTGTTAAGATAGAGCTTTGAGATTGTAAACATAGGGAACTCAACGTAATTAAATGTTAGTTTTATTTTGAGTGGGATCCTAATGATATTTTTTAAATTTGAGGATGAATTAAATTAAATTTTCTACTTTTAGTGAGTTCGATTGACCAAATAAGGTGATTCGTTCGATTGATATTTTTGAAGACTCCTCAAAAAATGTGTGACTTTAGATTCGTTTGATCGAATAAGTCTTTATTTAACTGAATAAACCATTCAATCAGTCGAAATGCCTGGTTCATCCAAATGAAATGGGATTCGTTCGATTGATCAAATGGAAGTCCCCTGACTTTTTAGAGTGTCAAAGAATTTGTTCGAACGACCCCTCGTTCATTCGACTGAAGTAGGCAGTTCGTTCGAGCATAGATTCGTTTGATCAAATGGTCATAAAATAACGATTTTACCCTCATTCTAGAAGCTTCTCCTTTATGTTTCTTAAGGATAAAATGATAATTTTGTCCTCTTATTATAAATATGGGGACTGAGGCCGTTTCTCCCCTATTTTCTTTTTCTTTCTCTTCTTCTTTTCCTCTCCTTTGTTCTCTCCTCTGCCCATTAAAACCTAACACCCTATTTTCGTGATTTCTTTAATTTCTTCTTGATTTCTCATCATATTATACGCATTATACACTCTACGAGCTTTAATTTGATGATAAAAGCACAAAATACGAAGATGGGGAGTTAGGGTTTTGGGAGCCAAATTGGGATTTTTTGACTTTAGAGCAGAATTGAAGCAAACCAATGATACCACAAGATTAACGACATCATTTCTAACTCGTCTATAACTTCTATTTTGTATTTTAGCAAATTTTTATAAAATGGATTTTATTGTTCATTTGGGTTGATTTCGATTAGATTTATCGCGTACATTTGATTTTCATACTTTGTTTAGGTTGTAGTGAAGTCGAGGAAGTTGATAGAATGTGAGAAATGCAAATTTGGAGAAATGTGGTAGGTATAAACAGTAACTAGGCTACTATTTTAAAAAGTGTAGGGGGTCTACTTATCGTAATCATAAAACCAAGTTGAAATATGTTAGTTTAGCCTAAATGTGAGTTTGTTGTAATGATAAATAGATAATTGGATGAATAATGAGGGTTCTAACTGATTTCGCGTATAAACTAATTTTAGAAAATCTGGATCAACATATATTTCACGCATACGAGTTTCATTCAAAGTTTAAAAATATATATTGATATGTTCTGATATATATGTTTAAGTGACGGTACACAATCGAGGAACACATATGAGAAGTCGAGAAATGAGGAGAATTAGGGAGTGTATACCCTCCCTAAGTCGTGAGTGAACACCTTTATGTTTTATTATTTTAATATGAGCTTGCAATATTCTAAAATCATTTACAAATGTTTTTATAAAGTTAACCTCATATATTTAATGTTTCTGTTTTACATATTTGCTTATGTATATGTATATGATTTAAAATGATATATGTTTATAATGAGAAATGGCCAGAGGGCCAGGTTGACATATATTTGATAGATTTGTTGATGCTCATAATATTGTTCTATTTCTGATCTCTTTGATTTGTATGATACATACATATTGGTGTTGACGGTCATGAAGGCCAGGATACTATTGATGATAATGGTTATGAGGGTTGTGATATTTATTGTAGCTACAGGATGATAACTTGGGAAAGTCTACTTGAATGTGGACACCTAAGTGAGTGATATATGTGGTAGTCTAGGGTCGGGCTGATAGAGAGGTCGCCTAGGTAAATGGAGGCTTCACAAGTAGGGGTGGTGTATGGTTGTGTTATTCTGATGATATAGTGTGATTCGACCCCCTATGAGTCTGATCAGGTTAGTCATAGATGTCACCATATGGCTAATTCGAGGTGAACGTCAATGGTGGGCATGTTTTATATAACTAAATCATGCATTATTTTACTTCTTTGCATTTGAAAATGAATTTTATAAAAGCATATTTTTACTGCATATAAAATCTATTGACAGTCTCGAGATGCTCAGGGTCAGGATAATAACCGAAAAAGGCCAACCTAATGAATTTTGATACCTATTTTGAAGTTTCTAAAATAAAAGAAATATTTTAAATCAAGTTATTTTATGATATTTTAATATATGCTTTTATAATTTGGATTGAATACTATTTATATAATTAAAATTTTTAGTTCGATCACTGAGTATACTCCCGTATACTTCCCCCTTTCACTCTCCAGTTTTAGGTTTAGAAAACGTTGGACGAGTTTCTGTTGGTGGTGGTTTCTTCCAGACTTAGTGTGCATCAGGGATACATGTATATTGACTCACTTGGTTGGCATCTAGTCAACTAGATTTTTATTTAAAGAACTTGTTATGTTATTTAGCTATTTTCTATAGATTTGTAAAAGAGATTTGTAACTATATACTTGAATTTCACTGTGGATGGTTTGACTCTACTGTTTATTATTTTGATAGATATTTTATGAATAGATGGATGGATATACATTTTGAAGTATTTTGAGATTTTGCTTGAGAAACAGATTTGAAGTTTGGGCGTCTGGACGATTTTGTTTGGAAGTATTATTTTATACAAGAATTATAAAGGCCTTATAGGCTCTCGGGGCATATTCTAGGTAATTGAATATATCTTGGGGGTCTATGACGGTTGTCACGTGTGGGATCCACGAGTTGGAGCGTAATATATCTTATAAAGAAACAGGTCAATTAAACTATGATACTCTATGAGGACTATGACCTGACAGTTATTGGGTTATCCTATTAGAAATGCCAATAACCTATTAACTATATTAGAAAGTTTGAGTCTAATATTTATTAAGGGAGATTTTCTTTTAGGTCTAATTTTATTATTCTATAATGGGATTTAAACTTCTATATTATTTTTAAAAATTATAAAATAATGTTTATTTTAAATCCTAGTCCATTATCGATTGATCATATCAATTTAATAAATTAATAATTAATTTACTATAAACATTGTTGATAGATATTATAAAATTACTCCCACTAGAATTCTATTAATTCTAGATTAATTAAAAAGTTAATAAGAATTATTATCCTATTCATCTTTCAATTAGAGTAATTTTCTATTCAATTGAAACCAGTCCAAATTCAAAAATTTTAATTTCAATAAATATAATTTTCGATAACATATACTAATTAAATTAGTAATTATAGAAAATTATGGCTTAAAAAATAATATTAACAATCAATAATTATTCCTTTATAAAAAATTTTGAACAACTTCAAAATTTATATATTTTGGTTCTTATAGGATAAATTATGAAAATACCCTTCATCGGGATTGACTTTGATTAACGTGTTGTTTAATATAAAATGTACACAAAATTCAAAAAATAAAGATCAAAATCTATGAGCCCCGTGCCTATAATTTAAGGGCATAACGATAATATTATATTTTTATTGTGGATGCATTTACATCTATCACGTATATTATTGACACATCAGCACGATTTTGTATTTATTTTAGGGATAAAAGTTGGTTAAGATAGAGTTTTGAGGTTATAAACACAAGGACCTCAACATAATTAAAAGGTAATTTTATTTTGAATGGGACCCCAATGATATTTTTTAAATTTAGGAGGTGTCAAGTGAAAACTTATATTTTGGCAGGTTCGTTCGATCGAATGGTGTAATTCATTCGATCGACATTTTGATGACTCCTTGAAAAATTTATGGCATTGGATTCTTTCGAATGAACAAAATGATTCATTCGATTGAAATGCTTGGTTTATTCGAACGAAATAGAGTTCGTTCAACCGATAATTTGAAAACTCCCTGACTTTGAGAAGTACTGTAGGCTTCGTTCGATCGAAGGCATCGGTTCATTCGAGCAAATCCTCAATTCGTTCGATCGAACAATACGAAAAGATGATTTTTTGCCCTCTTCTAGAAGCTTCTCTTTTGCATTACTTAAAGCCAAAATGATAATTTTACCATTTTTCTATAAATAAGGGGCTGAGGCACAATTCTCCCCTATTTCTTCTCCTTTCTCTTCTTCTCATTCTCTCACTGCTCTCTCTATCTCTCACCTAAATTTTTGTCACATTCTTGATTTCTCTTCACCCATCACCTATATTCTTTGTTTTTAACTTCCCGTGAACGTTAATTTGACGGTAAAAATGCAAAGAACGAAAATGGAGAGCTAAGATTTTGGCTTTCAATTTGGAGTTTTTTGACTTCAGAGTGGAATTGAAGCAAACCAATGATACCACAAGGTAACTAGTGATATTTTTAACCTATCTGTACTTTCTATTTTGTAATGTGGTAAATTTTTACAATATGGGTTTTAATATTTATCCGAGTGATTTTTGTTAGTTTCGTCGTATATATTATGGTTTTTATGCATTAGTTAGATTGTAGTGAGATTGGTAAGTCGTCAGGAAGCTAAAAATAAGATTTTAAAAAAATTTACATAGGTGTGAAAAGTATTTGGGATACTATTTTGATAGAAAGTGGGGTTCATTTATCAAAATCACAAAAACAAGTCGTTATATGCTAGTTTAGTAGTATATGGATAATTGGATAAATAATGAAGGTTTTAGTCGATTTCATGTGTTAACCGATTTTAGAAAACTTGGGTTAGCATTCATTTCATATGAGTTTCATTTGAGGTTTAGAAATGTATATTGATATCTTTTGATATATATGTTTAGGCGACGGTGTGCGAGCAAAGAATCCACGTGATACATCGAGAAATGAGGGGAACTAGAGAGTGTACTACTTTCGTTTCGTTTGGAGTGTGAGTGGACTACTTTCGTTTTTGTTATTTTATTTAAAACTTGTTTTGATTTTGATTATAATGATGTGCAAGTGTTTTATAAGTGATTATGCCTATTACTTCCATTTATGTGAAAATGTGTATATACATATATATTTTCATATGGTTTTGAAATGAGATATGATTTGTATGATGGATTAGATTTGGTTGGTGTATATATATATTTTACATGAATGATGGTCATGGGCCAATTTATGATATGTTTATGCCTTGATGATGACTACGTGGATATTGATATACTTACTGGTGATAACGACCATGAGGGCTAGGATATTTACTGTAGCTATATGGTGGTAGCTTGGGGGAGTCCTTGGATGTGGACTCTTAGGTGAATGGTATATATAGTATGTGAAACCTGTCCCATAGGGTTATTGACATTATAGTGAAACCCTCATGAGATTTTATACTTGATATTTTATGTAAATCACGCGTTAGAGGGTGTAATAACTTGAAGTTATTTTTAAGAAGATCTGTGGCATAGAATATGAGTATATGAGAAAAAATAAGATTTTTTATCCCAAAATTATCTCCGAATGAGAAAAAAATTCTATCATTTTTGTAGAGCCTAAAGAGAGGTTTTTGATGATATATTATAGGTTCCATGAGGAAATTCAAGTCAAAAGTTATGGCCATTTGAAGTAACAGTCCTTGGTAGAAGGACTAGAGGTAAAAGGTATCGATACCTCTGGAGAGGGTATTAATATCATACAATTATGATGAGCAGTATCAGGTCAAACGTATCGATACCTTAGCAAAGGTATCGACATGTTTGTGACGGAGGTAAAGGCTAGTTACGCCAAAACGTATCAATACGTTGAGGAAGGTATCGATACCTTGTAGGTTTAGTGAACAGTAAAAATAGTCAAACGTGTCGATACGTTTTGAAAAAGTATTGACACCTTTAGGCGTATTATGTATAAACAACAGGCGATCGTCTTTCCCATTTTCCCATTTGCACTCTCTCTCTTCATTTTTGACAGAAACCAATTCTCCCTTTACTGTGTAAAATCGATCTCTTCCATTCCTCTATCAAACTCTGCCATTTTACTTCCTATAAACTCAGAAACAACACCAGAACTCAGAAACCTCCTTTGATCGGAGTTCTAACCGTCGATTGGAGTGGAATCACGAAAGAAGAGTTATGGTGAATAGTAGTCAAAAAGAGAGATTCAAGCCAAAAAGGGGCTCCAAGCTCACCTACCAGATCGGGTAAGCCTATACTTCGCCTCATCTCTTTGTTTCAAGCTGTTATTTCACGTAAATCTAAGAATAAATAGCTTGGGTACTGTTTATAAAATCCTAAGATTTGAGGGTTTTTTAGTTTATCGTCAGTATCGATAAATTAGAGGATTTTGACTTTTATTGGTGTTAAAATTGATGAGAAAGATGAGTAAATAGAGCGGGGTTATATGTGAACAATATGTTAGAGAGAAAGAGAGGGTAGAGAGAGAGAGAGTACGAGAGTAGAATGATCATGTATTACATTATGCATGCACATTATAACAGATTATTGAATCTATATTTGTATGTATATCTAGGTGCGACAGCCGAGGTTAGAGGGTCTCCGTCACGAGAAGGGCATCCAGAGGATGATTTTCCACCACAGAACTGTGAGTGGATACACTTTGTTTATTTTGCCTTGTTATATACTTTTAAATAATTATTATGCTTAGTATAGCATAGAATGTGGATATGTGTATATATGAATATATAACTGAAATGAGGAGGTGTTGGATATATTGTGTGGTGGCCAGGTTGACCCTTTGTTTGTGATAGAATAGGATTAGAATGAATCCTTGAAATTGCCATGAATGTGAGGCCGGAGGCCTATTATGTTATATTTTATTGATATGATGATATCATGAATATGAGACCGAAGGCCTATTATATTATGTTTTGTTCATATAATGATATTATAAAATTGAAGTCGGAGGCCAACAACAAATGACATTTTGATGATTGTTGTGGATGTGGCGTAGTCAGATATGTGTGTGTGTTTATATATATATATATATATATATATATATATGAATATTGGTCGGGGTGCCATGAGATATATTTTAACCTTGTGAGCCATTAGTATTGCCTTTGCGAGTTATTGTCATGTTAGTGATATCATATGGGTGAGGATTGGCCATACAGCTCAGAGTAGAGCAGGTGGAATCTAATAGTTCCAAGGTGAAGATTGGTCATACAGCTCAAGTGGAGTGGGTGGAATTCAATAAACCCAAGAATGTGGATTGTCCATGCAGTCCAAGAATGGATGGGTGGAATCCAACATATCTAGGCTATAGCATGCTAGCCATGTAAGCTTACATAGGCACACATTCCCAACCAGGGTTGCAGATCATCCATATAGCTCTGGGAGAGTAGATGGGATTCTATAGACCGAGGAATTATATATATGTTTGATTTATATTGACTATCTCAGTCATGTTTAATATACCAAATCGCACATACTTTAATTTTAATGATTACGAGGTATTTCTGTAATTAGTGTATAATTTCATTTGCTATTTTATAGTGTTCTCTACTCATTAAGTATTTTTCCAAATACTCACCCCTCAGGTTAGTGTAATCGGGCGCGGTATAGTATAGTTAAAGCGAGACTTCAGCATAATTTTTAGGTACTTGACTCAGATTTTTATATTATAATCCGCTAAATAGAAAAATATTTGTAAACAAAGTGATTTTATGTATTTGGTTTGGCCAAGAATATATTGTAATGTATTTAGAGAAAATACAAATGTTAATACATGTATGATTGAAAAATCTTCTACATTGTGTTATTTTCGAAAATATATTATAAAACAGGTATTAATGCCTTACGGGTCTTGATATTACATTCTAATTAATAGAAAGTATTTCTGAGATTCGCGACGATTGCCACATAGTCGACTAGGATTGGGGCGTGACATGATAGCCTAGGATCGATCCGATAAAGAGGTCACCTAGTTGAGTGAAGGCTTCACAGGTGAGGGTAATGTATGATTGTGTTATTGTGATGATGTGATGTGATTCAATCACTTGTGAGTCTTGTCGGGTTAGTCACGAATGTCACCACGTGGATAATCCGAGGCGAACGTCAATGGTAGACATGTTTTATATAACTAAATCATCCATTACTTTACTTCTTTGCATTTGAAAAATGAATTTTTATAAATAGCATATTTTTACTGCATATAAAACCACTAACAGTCTCGGGATACCTAAGACCAGGATAATCGCCAGAAAAGGGAGCCAGCCTAATAATTTTGATATATGTTTTGAAGTTTTCATGGTAAGATAAATATTTTAAACCAAACTATTTTATGATGAATTCAAGTTGTGTTTTTCTACTTAGGAGTTAAATATTATTTGCTTATATTCATTTTTAGTTCACTCACGGAGTATACTCCCCGTTTACTCACCCCTCCACTCTCTAGTTTCAGGACAAATAAGAAAGTTACGCGCATCGATTTGGTGGTAATCGCTCCAAGTACTGAAGCATCAGGTATATAATAGACCGACTCACATTTTATGGTTCAAAGTCCACTCGAGTTATTTCATTTCTATTAGTTTTTATTATTATAATGATTTGACTCTTCGAGAGTTGTAAACATATTTGTAAACCAATTTGTACTGATTATTGTTTCTATTTATTTGATGATGCATCTTAAAATGCTTTAATATTTGATGGATAAAATAGATTGTATATTTTGAAGTGTTTGTGGATTGATTATAATTATTTCGAAGTTTAGGTGTTTGGATGAACATATTTGGAAGTGTAGCATAAATATTTTTGAAACAGGATTTTGTAAAGGCCTTATAGACTCTCAGGGTATATTCTAGGTGGTTGAATATATCTTAGGATCTGTGACGATTGTCATGTGTGGGATCCATGGGTTGGGGCGTGACACTCTATTTAGAGGGAAGGGCAATGAAATGGTGCTCTTAGTGGTTCTACCTGTATTCCCATGTTTTGTATAGTATAGCCTTCAATATGTGGTTTTATAACGCAAATCAGGTGTAGTGAGCGACTCATCTTTTTAGTAACATTTATATCAGGAGTTAGAAACCCCTCAATAGTCATTTCTGTAACTCTTTTCTTGCCTCCTGATTCCTAAAGTTAGTATTTTCAAAAGTCAAATTCACACCGTACTTGGACAGTATACAGAATTTTCTTTTAAATCCCCTTGATTGAGATGGATTTCAGGTCCATGTTATTATTTTAATACTTGAATTGGTCAATACTGATACTGCATTACAAATCTGTGGGGAATTCACCTACTTTTGATATATCATCTAATTTCAAATTGTAAGATATAAAAGATCAGTTGAGAAAGAAAATGTTCACAAAGCATATAGTTAGAAGAATATCATTCATAATTTACTTGGAGAAAAACCATTGAGTTCTACTGACAATGATGATGAGGGATTTCTTGGATCTCCTGCTATAGTATCTCAACCTCTTGATTTTAAGACTATTGATTTGAGGTTGGTGGTTGGAGCTTATGATGGATCACATGATGCTTTTCTCGAGGATATTCAGGAGGTCTGATTATGACTCTAGTTTTTCTTTTGTTTGTGACTTCTCAAGTCTTTCTCTGCATTATGCTATGTTTCCTGTGAGTTCCCGTTTGCATGGGTGACACACTATCCCCTTTTTTGCAATTATATGAGACACAAGTGTAAATTGGACTGCATAATCATATGAAGATTTAAGTTAATTGTCAATAATGTAATTCATTGTCTTAATGTTAAGGGAGATTTGTTACAGAATAATATTTGTTCAATTCATAAATATGTAGTATTGATATATGGTGGGATTTATAGTGTTTTTTGCATCAGCATGATGTTTGATTTCTCTTTGATGTGGTTATTTAAATTTTATTTTTGATGACTTGCTGGTAACAAACACAAATTTTATTCCTAATGTATTTCCTTTATAAATTTAAGAGCTAAAAAAATTGGTGCCAACTGTTCAGAATGACACAAAAGTATACCGAATTGTCTCAACTACTAGGTGCTAAATTTATAGGTGTACTTTTTAATTATTCTTGAATTAACTGCATTACTACTTTATTAGTGTGCTAGATTTCTATACATTGTTCTAGTTTTACAGGTCTATGTGTCTGTTTCTAATTCTTGTTGTAGTTACATTATTGTTTCTATGTCGGACTTGTTGATGGTGTTGTAGTTTGTGAGTCTATTTTTTTGTGATAATTTATGTATATAAATGCCTATAAAATGACCTGACTATAGCTTTGATGTGGTAGTTCTGGAATAATGTACACAGTATATAGAGATCGTCCTCATTTTGTTGAATTAACTGAAAAATTATTCTGAAACTTTGAGCCATTGTATGAAAAAGAGGTCCGTCCCTCTCTCTTTCTCTCTTTCTCCACCCAATCCTGCTAATCTGTTGAGGTGTTATTGTCATTAACATAAAACATCTTGGGTGATGCATTACATATACCTCCAATTTGTTTAATGGGGAATATTCCGATAATGCAGAAGTACTGACATGGGCACACATGTTTAGATATGCTAAGTGCAAACTTAAGTTAATTCACTCTATCTATTTCCTTAGCATTTTACTGAATTACTTATGAAGCAAGCAATCGCATTAAGTATGATTTTGGCTTTTCAAGTTAATTGTCATTTGCCTAAGGGTTTAACATGGAATTTAAGTGTGGCCTTATAGGGATCAATTATAAGATAGGAGTAAGAATGTGTAACCTTATGAATTAGTAAAAGTTTATTTTGTTACTACTTAGACCCCAAAACAACCAGTAGCATATAGATACTATATCATAGTTTACATGAAAGATATTATAAATGATCTAACAGTATTGATAAATTATGTATGTATTTATTTTTGATATTATTCACTACTACAAAATAGGCTTTCTGTGACGCTAAAAATCATCGCTAAAAGTAGAAAATCACGTCGGTAAAGTCTTCAGCGATGCCAGAGACAGGCGTCGTTAAAAGACTGTCGTAAAAACCTTTGGCGACGCCAATTTCATGTCGTCGCTAAAAACAAATACCGCGACGCTATTTCCATATCGTCGTTAAATAGACATACCGCGACGCCAATACATCGTCGTCAAAAAGCCTTCGAACACACCACAAATCGTCGTCAAAAAAGACTTCGACGACACCATAGATCGTTGCAAAAAAGATATTTCGCAACGCCATAAAATCGTCGCTAAAATCCCCTTCAACGACGTTACATCTATCGTCGCTAAAAACCATTTCAGCAACGCTACTCATGAGGTCGCCAAAAATATATTTAGCAACGCCATATGTGGCGTCGCCAAAAATACATTCAGCGACGCAAAATTCACTAAAAAATCATTGATTTTAATTTTAATTTTAATTTATTTTATAATTTTATATCTCATAAAATTTATATTATTTAAATTTAAAAAAATTTATTAATTATATAATAATTTAATTT
>JAVXUL010017945.1:0-12036 GCA_035590515.1 Trichilia minutiflora
GACACTTGGACTCACCGGACTATACTATAACAAGACTACCTATACTTGGGTACATAATCTAATTGAGATCAGTATTAGAAACCATTACATTCAATTTGAACATTCCCTCAGTAAGGTAACCCTTTCTCACATACATCCCTGCCTTAATAAGTACAAACTTATCGGATTCAAAAACTAGTTTGAATCCATTTTTACTAAGCAGAGGACCAGACACTTAGTTCTTCTTTATATCTGGAACATACAAAACATCTTTAAGGGTTACAATTTTTTCAGAAGTGAACTTTAACATAATAGTTCATTTGCCTTGAACAGCAGATGAAGAAGAATTCCCCATATAGAGCTTTTTATCACCCGAAATCTGTGTGAAGTTTGAAAATAGATTTTTGCCATTAACCTAGCTGCTCTTGTGTCAATCCACCAGCCCTTCACATTTGTTGTCATATTAATTTTTGAAATTACAGCAACAAGATCAATATCCATATCAGTGACATTGACTTGATTATTTGTATCAGAATTTCTATTGTTCTGGTCCTTCTTGTGGCGACAATCCATTGCTCTATATCCAGGCTTCCCACACACCCAACAACTGTCTTTTATTTTCTTAAAGGTTTTTCTCTTTGGTGCATGTGGATTACGCCTTTTCTTTCCTGCTATTTTATGACCTTTTTGCTTCTGGTTTTTCATCTTTGAGAACCCATTTTCAATCATGTTGGCCTTACTTTCCATAAGACTCGTATCAGCCTTATCCCCTTTTTTGTGATCCTCCTCAACACGTAACTTCAGTATCAAGTCCTCCATAGTCATCTCCCTTCTTTTATGTTTCAGATATATCTTGAAATCCTTCCAAGAGGGAGGTAACTTCTCTATTATAGCACTGACCTGAAAATGTTTATTAATTAAATAGCCTTCTGAGTGCAACTCATGTATTAAAACCTACAGTTCTTCAACTTGCTTGACCACTGTTTTGGTGTCAACCATCTTATACTTGAGAAATTTGCCAATGACGAATTTCTTGGCTCCTGTATCTTCTGTTTTATATTTTTTTTCAAGTAGTTTCTACACATTTTTTACAGTAGAACATTCTGAATAAATATCATATAGAGTGTCATCCAACCTGTTCAGAATGTAATTTCTGCACAGAAAATTAGACTGCTGTCAGGCCTCTATAGTCATCATATTCTCCTTTGTCAGAGGACCATCAGCATATCTGAGAACTTCTTCCTTGACTACATGAGCCAAGTTCATGGTTGTCCACTAGAAAAGCATTTTCTATTGCCAATGTTTGAAATCTAGTCCCTTGAATTTTTCTAGTTTCTCATCAATTTTTGACATGCCACTGACTGTTGATTGTGTATCCATGAAGATACTGTCTTAAATTGTCGGAACTACAACAATCACAGTCAAGATTCAATACTAATAATAAACCATTTTATAAATACAGTAAACAAACAATTAAATAATGTACTATAACATTAAAACTAATCTTACAGAACGTATGATAGAGGCTTGCACAGATGTAATATCTTAAGACAATATTTATTTCCTTCCCGAATTGCTTGAAGGACAACGGAGTCTGTCTCTCAAAATTTAACTATCAATTCTTCTGAGGGTAAGCAATAAAACTCAGAAGTCTGACAAAGTGCAATATTTTTCTTCTTTCAAATAGAGTGTTACTTAAAAAAAAATCATATATCACTTAATACGTATTGCTTCTTTTTATAGATAAAATAATCAAGAGATATAATTCTTGGTAAAGTTATAATTATTCATAAAAAATTACAACTCTTAGTAAAGTTATAATTGTTCATAAAAAAAATTACAACTTTCTGGAAAGATACAACATTTCTTGAAAAATTGTAAGTTTAAATATGTAAAGTTACAATATTTCTGAAAAATTATAATCTTTGAAAAATAATAAAATAAATAAAAAATATATATTTAAAATATGGGCTGCCCAAATAAGCCAACCCAAGTTCAAGAACCCCAAGGCCCAATATTTGATATTTAATATATATATATATATATATATATGGATATGGGTATATGTGAGGTATATATAAGAGCTCCAACAAGACTCACCTAAGCCTTGTTAGCCAACTAAACTCCTTTGATGTGGAGTTATATAACTATTATATACAAAAATTTCTTTTTGTCAATGTGGGACTTTGAGTTTTACTATTTAAACATATACACACCAACATACACTAGTCAACCTTATTTCTACAAAATCAAAAGAAGTGATTACACTATCAACCTGTAAATACCGTTGATGAGAAGTTTGTTTCAAACTATGGATCAACTTTTTTAACTTGTAGACCATATTCTCCTTATCATTCTCTATAAATCTTTCAGGATGAATTATATAGATCTCTTCACTTAACTTAACACTAAGAAAAATTCTCTTGACATCTATTTTCTCTTTCTCTGAAGCTTTTTACTACCAGTTTGGTTTAAATCTTGTCTTATATCATAATTTGTCTCATTAGGATAAACATAATTAATATTAAAATCTTTGTCTTTTCTCACTTTCTTTAATCTCTTAATAAAACTTTAGAAATTTGTGCGACTTTTGTAATTTCTTCTTGTTTGATTATTTGCTATGGTTTATGATTGAGTCAGAGTTATAGCTCAAAATTTAACAATTGCAAGTGTTGCTTGCAAGTAGTTAAGCAATTCAAAGAGCTCTATCTTTTATCTTTTGAAAGATTAATTGATCTATTAATTATTCAAGAATAGATCTAAGAGTTAGAGAAAATTTTTGTCTTATAGGTAGTATAGACAATTAAAAAATCATATGAACTTGTTACATGATGAAGGAAAACACAAGTCATCAGTGCTTTACATTTAATTGACACTAAAGCATGTAAAGTTAGACTCTTTGAGAGAGAACTTAAGTAAGACTTGAGAAAATTAATCTTCTCGTTAGAGTCTTGAATTATGGTACAGTTGTACAAAAGGCTTAGATTTTAGCAAAAGGTGGAGTGGAGGTTATTACATCTAAATCTAGGGAAGGTAACTTAAATCCTCTATGCAAGAAGTCATTGATCAAAGATGTATCTATTACTATATAAAGTGGTATAGAAATGTTCACTACAAATAGCTATTTTTTTATTTGGTCTTAATCAGTTTTCATCTTACACAATCGACATAATCTCCCAATCATCATCATGATATAGTATAGGAAGAATCTTAACTTTAATTAACTACTTAATCTTTTCCTTAATAAAAGATATTTTAGCAACATGATTTTCTATAATGAATGACAAACTGGATATATTAGGGGATAGAGAGAATCTATGCTATTCATCAAATAAATTATAACTATCAATAATATTAGAGTTATAAATCATATTAACTTTATTATTTTTAAAATTAGAATATAATCTAATTTTGTCTTACAAAGAACTATAAATTAATTCCTTCTAACAGAAGGTACATAAAAAAAAAATTCTCTAATATAATCTAAAAAAACTAGTGTCTAACTCTAATATAGCTAATCCTATAAACTTTAATCCATACTTTTATCTTTAATTCTCTATCTTTAATCCTAAGAGAAGGTACATCAAAAAAATATCAATGGATATTCTACCTGTCTCATGAAAAGAAAATAAATTAAATTTTTACTCAACATAAGAGGAGGAAAAATATCAATAGATATTCCACCTATCTTAGGTTTTTGTTAATTAAAACAAATTAAATTTCTATTATATTTTCTATGCATACGAATAAGAAAACTAAATTATACTCATAAAATGTAATTAGAGTTTACCCAGCCTAAGAGGATGTAGAACATTAATAGAGTTCCATTTATCTTTGACTTTTGTTAGTTTAAACAAATGAAATCTTTATTTTGCTTTCTATTCATATAAAGGAAAAACTAAATTTTATCAATAAAATGCAATTAGAATTTACCGAGTCTAAGAGGATGGAGAACATCAATGAAGTTCGCCTGTCTTAGGCTTTCGTTGGCTTAAATCGTTTCTTATTTCTCTTCTTATTTATTTATTTTTTTTTATTTTAACCCAAACCTATATGCAAACAAAGAAGAAAAATGACAAAACTAGACATTTAAGAACTTCCAATTTTATAAAAAAAATCAAAAAATAAATTATCAAAAAAATATGAATTACTGTTACAAGCCAAATCCGGAGCTAAAGAGTATGAACCACTATCTCTACTATTCAAATTATAAAATAAGATTTCAAAAACTTCTAAATAGAATTTTAGCTCGATCCAATAGTTAATGAATTAAATTATTTAATGAAATTGAATAATATAAAAAAATATGCAACTTTTATCCATTCACAAGTTATTTTTTATAAGACAGATCTAGAGCTACAAATCATAAAACACCATCTTCACTGTTTAGATTATAGATAAAGATTTCAAAAATTTTCAGATCAAATTTTAATATGATCCAATAACTAATAAGTTGGTATCAAATAATTAATGAAAGCTAGACAGTTTAACAAAATCTGTTGTTTCTCTCTTTCTTTTCCTCTCTGTACTACATGTATGTTCTCTCAATGCAAGAATGAATCTCTTCCCTCAATGTTGAGAAAAAGTCCCCTATTTATAGTTGGCTTAGGAAATCTCTCATTAATGGGATATTCAAAACTTTCACTTTTGCTTGAAATGCTTTCAATGATTTTTAACCTCTCTTTTGTCATTATTTCATCTAGGTTCGTCTTGAAAATTTTGAAAACATTTCAAAATATTTTAAATGATCTTCGATCTCTCTATTACCATTATTTCGTCCGTGTTCATATTAAAGTTAAAACTTGTTTGTGCAAAAAATGTCCGGGGACTTTCGTGCACCCAATACCGAAAATCTCCGATGAATTTCTTACAGCAAACGAGGAATAACCCATGGTTAAGGAGTGGCGTTTGGTATTTGTGTTTGTGGCTGAACTAGGGTGATTCCCAAGCTACCTACGTACCTCCCTTCTTTTCTCTTTTCTTTTTTTTCTTAGCTTTCCCTCTCTTCTGGTTCTTCTTCTTCTCCATTTTTTCTTCTCTCCGGTGAGGGGGGATCAAGCTACACGTAGTTCTTTTTTAGGGAAGGGATGGTGTTTTTATAGAGGAGAGGGTGATCTGACAGGTTAGGGTGACAGCCCCAAGGAGTCATAGGGTGGCTGTATTTAAAAGGGATAAGGGCCACACAATTAATGTGATAGGAAATATACTGCAGAGGCTTCAAATCACCACCAACATCAAGTTTTTCAATTTTCAGTAAAAATTTATTTTTACTAAAAATTACAGTTTGTAAGGATATCTCACAGGGATCGGAGCTCTGTACGAGATCTTGGCACCATCGAACGAGCGAGCTCAGAATCATCGATCCCGTAAGCTTGATATCGAGCGAATAAGCTTTATAATATGGAACGAGAGAGCTCTGAATCATCGAGCGCATAAGCTCAGAAATACGGATATGCCTAACGTAGGTTAGGACTTACAAAGGCCTAGTGCGAATCAAGAATAAAGTTTGACTAGTACCCAGGGATTTTATAGCTAAGCAGCCAACCGAAAAACTAGGAGAAATGCTCGACTAGTGTCCGAAAGAATTAGAATACTAGGAGAAAGCTCAACTAGTATCCGGGGATTTTTTGACTAAACAGCCAATCGGGCCACTAAGAGAAGGGCTCAACTAGTGTCCGAAAGAATCGAAATACTAGGAGGAAGCTCGACTAGTGTCTAGGGATTTTACAGCTAAACAGCCAACTGGGGTACTAGGAGAAGGGCTCGACTAGTGTCCAAAAGAATCAAAATACTAGGAGAAAACTCAACTAGTGCCCGGGGATTTTATAACTAAACAGCTAACCGGGACACTAGGAGAAGGTCTCGACTAGTGTTCGAAAGAATCAAAATATTAGGAGAAAGCTCAACTAGTGCCCGAGGATTTTATAACTAAACAGTCAATCGGGACATTAGGAGAAGGGCTCGACTAGTGTTCGAAAGAATCAAAATGCTAGGAGGAAGTTCGATTAGTGTCCGAGAATTTTATGGCTAAACAGCCAATCGGGGCACTAAGAAAAGGGCTCAACTAGTGTCCGAAAGAATCGAAACACTAGGAGGAAGCTCGAATAGTGCCCGAGAATTTTATGATTAAACAGTCAATCGGGATACTAGGAGAAGGGCTCGACTAGTGTCCGGAAGAATCGAAACACTAAAAGGAAGTTCAATTAGTGCTCGAGGATTTTATAATTAAAAAGCCAATCGGGATACTAGGAGAAGGCTCGACTAGTGTCAGGGAATTTTAGAGGACTATAAAGTCAACTGTGACACCAAGAGAAAATATCTAACCCTGGTCAGGGCTTAATTAATCTTATACGGGTCAGGTCTTAGTCTTTCAGGGTGCCTGACGCGAACTAGGACTTAAGGGGCCTAACATGGATAAGGGATAAAGCTCGGCTAATGCTAGGGGATATGTTGAGGAGTCTCTTTTCTAAGGGAACCTCGAGAACTTACTGGGTTTACAAGCCCGATCTGCCCTGGATTTATTGGGTTTATAAGCCCGACCCGGTACGAGAAAACCCCTAAAGACTTATTGGGTTTATAAGCCCGACTCACCCGGGACTTATTGAATTTACAAGCCCGATCTGGTTTTGGGGGGACCTCTAATCATTTTAGGGCGAAGGCCCACCGTAGCACTAGGAGAAAGCATCTGACACTGGTCAGAACTTAATCGATCTAATATGGGTCAGATCTTATCCTTTTAGGGTGCCTGATATAATCTGAGGATTATACAGTCTGACGCAGGTCTCATGAGGCTCAAACTAGTTTTAGGGGATTTTAAGGCTTAAAAGCCAACCGTAACACTAGGAGGAAGCTCGATTAGTGCTCGAAGATTTTACGACTAAACAGTCAATCGAGGTACTAATAGAAAGGATTAACTAGTATCCGAAAGAATCGAAATACTAAGAGGAAGCTCGACTAGTGCTTATGTATTTTACGACTAAACAACCAATCAGGGTACTAGAAGAAGAAGTCATTGAACGAATAGGCTCGACATCGAACAAAAGTTCTCGGTATCAATGATCTTGGAGTTTGAGATATCACCTTGGAGTTAGGAGCAATCCTGGGATGAGGGAGTGATCCGAATTAGGTGGATCGCCTCAGGAGTAGGGGAGCGACCTGGGAGCAGGAGGATCACCTGGGAGCAGAGAGCGATCCTAGGATTAGGGAGTGATCCGAATCAGGTGGATCGCCTCAAGAGCGGGGAACGATCCGGGGATCAGGGAGTAATCCAGGTCAGGTGGATCGCCTCAAGAGTAAGGAGCGATCCTGGTCAGGTGGATCGCCTCAAGCAGAAGTAAGGAGCGATCCTGAAAGCAAGAACCGATCCTGAGAGCAGAGAGTGATCCCCTGGGTGCAAGGGGATCGCCTGAGAGCAGAAAGTGATTCTGGGAGCAATGCTTCAATGGCTTTTTGTTTGATTCCTACAGACGGCTCCAACTATTTGTGCAAAAAATGTCCGGTGACTTTCGTGCTCCCAATAATAAAAATCTCCTACGAATTTCTTATAACAAATGAGGAATAGCTCATGATTAAGGAGTGGCGTTTGATATTCGTGTTTGTGACTGGACGTGGGTGATTCCCAAACTGTTTACGTACTCCCTTTCTTCTCTCTTTCTCTTTCTTCCTATCTTTCTCTCTCTTTTGGTTCTTTTTCTTCTTCTTCATTTTTTCTTCTCTCCGATGAAGGAGGATCAAGCCACACGTAATTCTTTTTGGGAGAGAAAATAATATTTTTATAGAGAAGAGGGTAATCTAACAGACTAGGATAATAAGGTGATAACCCTAAAATGTTATAGGATGACTGTATTTAAGAGAGGCAGAGGTCATATAATTAATGTGATAAAAAATATACCGTATGAACTTCAAATCATCACCAATAAAACTTATCTGGATTCTGTCCATACTTATTATGAAGTCAAATTTCATTCAAATTTGGTCATATGAAGTTGATATTTATCTAGATTCGATCGATATTCAGGGGTCGAAATTCACCTAAATTTGATCCAACTTCATAAATTTGATCCAAATTCATTATGAAATTGATATTCACCCAGAGTTTGTCTATATTCATCGTGAAGTTAAAATCTATTAAGATTCTATCGACCATTATTGGACATTCGATAGAGCAGATATTTGAAATATTTTTGGAGCCATTTTGCACAGTGGATTCTATCGATTAATGTATCTTGAATTCTTGATCTCTTTGTACTTTGACCCCTACAACTTTGGAAATTTCACAATCAAGCCTTCTGTTAATCGTCTCGAGGCTTTTGATTCACTAAACTTTCTTAGACTTTGAATTGTTTGTAATTTGGTCCCCAAAACTTTAGGAATCTTGGATATAAGCTTTAAATTTTTGGAAGTTTTGCAATTAGGTTCTTTTTTATTGATCCCAGACAAAATTAGGTTATGACAATTATTAATATATAACCCTAAAATTTAATATTTCTGTTTTATTGATTTGAAAAATACTCGTATAAATTTTAATTTACTAGTTTAATCCATAAATTTGGATCAAAATAAGCGTAATATTATATATTTAACTTCTAAAATAGTTATAATTAAGAAAGTATTTTAATAATTGCAATAAAAAAATAAATAAACTAACCAAAATAATAAAAAAAAAGTTAAAGAAAAAAATTTGCACAAGTATTTTTAAATTTAATGAATTTAAAGTGTATATTTTATTAAACTTTAAGAGTGTATATCTCAATTTAATATAAATTAAAATTTATAAATAAATTTTTTTAACATTTTATACACTTAAATCTCTCCTGACTCTAGACATAACTCCGACCGTAGATTATTAATAAAAAAACAAAAAAAAAATCTTAAGTAAGATGGTCTTTTTTTATTTTAAAAATATGTTGGAGCCAATATCCATTTGAAATAACAGTTTCGATTAACTTTATTTATATAATTATTTAGTAAATGGAGCTTGTATTCGCTCAATGCGCTTCTAACGTTGGTTCTATTGGCTAATTGAATTTGGGTACGAATATTTGCTTTTGTTCTAAGACAATAAAATAAAATAAAAAAATAAATTTATTTATTTATTTTTAAGGTGAAACCAAAGAAGCTTTTGCTGAATGGTAGCCCTTTCTATAATCATTGATGTGATATGTCTAGGAAGATGCTAGAAGATTACAGAAGAGGAGGCTACCCCTTTATGTAGATTTAAAATATTAAACCAATCTGATAAAGACGTGGCATAAAGAGATGGCCCGCGAATGAACCAGAAATTTCATTTCCTATTATAATAATTAATAAGTATTACTAGAAGCCTCCTCCTATCCTTTCTGCAGATTTAAAATATTAAACAAATCCGATAAAACATAAAGAGAGGCCGCGAACGAACCAGAAATTTCATTTCCTACAATAATAATTAATACGCATTACTAGAATCCTCCTAATCCTATATATATGCTATTGACCCCTTTCCATTTTCATCACGAAATTGATAAAAGCATTTACTGAGCTCTTCGGTTCTTCTTCTAAATTTCATTAGCTCCAAAGTTTCCATTGAAATATGTCACTCGTTCCTAGCGTCTTTGGTGGCCGACGAACCAACGTGTTCGATCCCTTTTCACTAGACGTATGGGATCCGTTTGAAGGGTTTTTCTCTTCTGCCCTCGGCAATGTTCCACCTTCTGCGCGGGAAACATCTCAATTTGCTAATGCAAGAATTGACTGGAAAGAGACCCCGGAAGCTCACGTATTCAAAGCGGACCTTCCAGGACTAAAGAAAGAAGAAGTGAAAGTCGAGGTTGAAGAGGGTAGAATTCTTCAGATCAGTGGAGAGAGAAGCAAAGAGCAAGAAGAAAAGAATGACAAGTGGCATCGTGTTGAGAGGAGTAGTGGAAAGTTCCTGAGGAGGTTCAGGTTACCTGAGAATGCAAAGACGGATCAGGTGAAAGCTAGCATGGAAAATGGTGTGCTGACTGTCTCAGTTCCGAAAGAAGAGGAGAACAAACCAGAGGTCAAGGCCATTGAGATTTCTGGCTAAAGAAATTCTGATATCAAGTTTTTAGACTTCGCTTTCCTTATGAAATAAAGGTTGATTGTGTTTGTTACTTGAGTGATGTGATGTCTATGTTTGAATGCGCTTGTTGTCGTCAGTTCGAAACTTTGTAACTAGTTTTCTGAATAATGAACTGTGATATTATGAAGCCTGATTCTTAAGTTTTGCTTACTCTTGTGTTTTCTGTTTTCGCATCTACTTAACCTTAAACATTTATGATAATGAGCATGGCTTATTCTTTGTTGTTTTATTTTCGGCTGGTGCCTACCATGATCCGTCGTTTCTCTAGTATCGTTCAGCAATTAATTATGCATTTCCAATTCTGTTTGCTTTCTTGTTCGTAAGGTAAAGCATGCAGCTTAATATACTACTACAATTATATTGGTTTTGTGAAAAATTAACATGTTCAAGAATACATCCATGATTTGATCAATTGGAAACAGCAGCAGTCCTAGACACATATTGATTCCTGCCTCTGGATCATGATCATTCTCACGGTAAAGGTGCCTACCGGGTCAGAATTGACTGTTTCAATCGGTTTGGTTTGGGTCAAGAATTGACGGTGTCTTAGATAGTATGCAATAGATAGTTAGAAAACTCAAATTAAGAGGAATATATTTTGTCATAAATAGTAAATATTACTATTCCATTTGAGTTTCTTAATTCATGAATCGGTTTTCATATATGAGGTTGAATGATGATAATTGGATTGTTAATTAAATGATTGTATGTTTAATTGACTTTGAGTTATTAGGAATCGATTAAATAGCCTAAAAAATAAGAAAACATCATAATCTTGTATAGACCTATTAAAAGGCACCCAAATTAAGATTCATTCATAAGTATATAAGTTTAGTATATCATAATTTTGACGATTAATGAAATTATTAATATATACGTGTTTTAGACAATAACACTAGTGTGGAGGACATTCGAGAAGTACTAAGGAGTGAAAGTTGGGTAGGGAGTGCTCATCTTTCCTATATAGTGAATAGAATTTACCTGCTTTCATCCATACTTGTATAAAAATATTTTCGAATTTAAATGTTTTAAATATTTTTGAATGTTAAAAAAATGGTTTGATAATATATACATTTATTTAAAATAAATAATATAACATCCACATGATTTGATTAATGATTTAGAATGACCATGCATTCTAATAAATGTATATTGATAAATGATTTAATTAAATGAAAATTCTAATAAATGTATATTGATAAATGATTTAATTAAATGAAAATGATGATTTTATAAACATGTTATATATATATATATATGAGAATGTGTTATGATATTGATATGTTTTGGATTTTGATTTGTATTATGATATTGAGGTTGAGGAGGCCATAGCTATAAGGGTCAATATTATAGTTACAAGATTTAGTAGCCTAATTATGAGTCAAGACAGTGACCGTATTAGATGAGTGGTGCATTGACAGGGTTGATATAAAGGAGGTGATAACCTTATTTATGATAAAATGCCAGCTAGACGAAAACATAAAGAACAGTCTTATGAGAATTCATAGGCTATTCGTGATTAGTTTTCATAAATTGCATACACGTTTCTATACAATATTAAAAGAATTGTTTTAATTATACACAATTCATCGATTTTAATTACATATAGAAAATCCACTGACAACTCTATGTTACTCCTAATTAAAGTAAGCGCTGGGAATGATGATTAGACTTAATGAGATTTTTATTATAAACAGGTCATAGTTTTATATTTGAAATTATTTTCAAATAAATGGTTGAAATATTTTTCCTCCAAATATTTTTATACTTGTTTATATTATTTTATTTTATTTTATTTTCACTTATTGAGTGTACGTAAGTATACTAACCCTTTTCTCACTCATAGATGATCCCTACAGAGGTGTATTTAAGTATAATTTTCTATACTCGACTCATACTTATTTTAATTTGCGTCTACTAGGAGATATTTGTAAAGTCTATGTTTTTTTATTTATTACGGGAACTGTAAAACCTTT
>JAVXUL010017956.1:0-12035 GCA_035590515.1 Trichilia minutiflora
CTTTCTAGATGGGTTAAATGATGTCCAAGATGTTCTTTATGAGATAGATGAGGAAGGTTTTAAGAATTTGAAGTATTCGCATGTGCAAAATAGTCCCAAGCTTAGATATATTGTGAATGCAGGTGGACAAATTCCTTTTGATGCATTTCTAAAGTTGGAGTCGTTGTCTCTTAATAATTTAGTTGATTTGGTGAAGATATGTCACGGTCCACTTAAAGAAGAATCGCTGAACAAATTAAAATTTGTGAAAGTAAACAAATGTGATGAACTAAAGCATCTCTTCTCAATCTCCATGGTCAAATGCTTTGTCACACCCCGGTAGTCGGGATCGTGATGGCATAGAGGTAGGGATATCTCACCCCCACAAGCCTCAGACAGATTTGACCAACAACATATAATACAAATAATATGTATACAAAGCAAGGTCGTAAACCAAAGGCTCCGTGCCCACCATTACTATATTACTCATATACCAAAAGAATACAGATATATATCCATACATATACAGGAATATACAAACGAGCTACAAACAATATAAAGGTCCAAATATACACCATCGAGCGTTGAGCTCCTAATACACAAAATGATAGACCCATACAAAATGTAATCCCTAGGTGACTGTGAGGAGAATCTGAAACTCCAATGCTCTTGGTGAAAACCCTATTGCTCCTCACTAAGAAAAGTCCTGCACACATTAGGAACTATGGTGGGGTGAGTTTAGAGAAAACTCAGTGAGTAGATATTGAAACAATATAAAACTGCATAAACATACATATAACCATAAAAATATAAGTTTGCAGTTAAATCATTTACTGATGAAACTATAATATCAGGGCATCCACAACATGCTTATAAACTTGTAAAATTATATTTTCAAAGAGTTTAATATAAAGAGAAGCATGCAAAGATGTCTACAGAAATGGATCAGAGAGACCGCCCTTCGCCCCTTACTTCTCACATATACCGATACCTTCACAGAGCAAATAATAGAATGTGCTTTTGAAGCACATGTATTCTCCCCTCCTTATGGCTCTCGGCTAGGGTAAGGAAATACAAAATATAGGCTAAATTCAGATGTTAGAAAAAAAAAGACACAAAAGCAGAGGAGATCAGAAACAGTATGAGCAATTACATGTTAATTGATCTGTTTAATTTAGTTTTTGGATATTGGTATTATGAAGATTTTATGACTTATTTAACAGTCATATTCGATATATAAAATCCGATATCCATAATAGAATCACAACAAGGGTCAACTCCTGACTACAACACATTGTATCTATCAACACTTTCGGTTCCTAGGGAATTTACGTTTGCAAGCATATATACAAATGTATCACAAGAAAAATATAATCAAACCATAATCATTTGAAAACATAAGTTTAAGTCATATCCACTCATTGTGAAAAAGTAAAAGAAAACCAAATAGAGATCAGGTCAACGAGGACTGGATGGCCACTCTCTCGACGTATCTACAACACAGTTACAATATCAATGTCAGAAAATTAGAGTATAAAGTAGAATGTAATCTTAATTCTAGTTTTTGAATAACTTCTCTACCTGAAATCTACTTTTTCCAATATTCTAGCAGTCAAATAACTATACGACTAACTAAACATCATTTACGGTATCAATTAGATTCTAACTACAATAATTCATAATTCTGTGATTCGAATAGTAACTCAGCATGAATAGGAACTCAACATCAAAAATTTAATCAAAATACGGATATGAACTCGTAATGAAGCTGGGAATCTCACTGTGGAGTCAATTTAACTCAAACACATCCGAATTATGAGTAAGTACAAAACCCCCAAATTGTGAATAGTGTTCAAAATTCTCTCCCGACTAAATCATCCACCGAATCAAGCAAATGGAGTATCTAGAGTGTAGTCCGTGTCGAGTATGATTGATTTGTAGCAAGAAACAGGGCTTTAAAAGGTTAGAAAATGAGAAATCTAGATAAAATTGAAAAAAACATACAAACCAACCAAGTCAAGAAAGCTGATGGGAAAGAAGAAAGCTGGGAGGAAAATGAGTGATTTGGATTTTGTTAATATCAGGTATATGATAATGGATGGGTAAAAGACTCATTTGCCCTTGGAAATTTTAAAAACAATGAAGACAATTAAGAGAGTAAAGCTATAAACATCATTTCCCTGCCTCTTGCACATCTGTTGACTTCCAGGTTGCGATTCTCTCTCCTCTAACCTTGGATTTGACTCAAATTTGTTTATATGAAATCGTTATTGTGTCTTCTTTCCATAAAAACAAATGTCTTGTCATTTGGATTTCCGGATAAATGGAAATTTGACTCAGAAGCTCAGGTGCACGAATGAGATTTTTTGAGGAAAATTTCTAACTTACCACTTCTTCCTAAATTTCAACCTCAAACACAAAGTAATCGAGGATGTGGAGTTAATAACACAATATTGAGCACCCAAACATGTACCAAATTACCCTTGTTTTATATACGGGGTGTTACATTCTCCTCTCCTTAAGAAAATTTGTCCTTGAATTTAAAATTCAAGATAAGAATTAGAAACATTTACCTTCGGTCTCAAACAAATGAGGAAAGTTCTTTCTCATAATCTCGTCTAACTCCCAAGTTGTGTCACTACCTTTATGGTGCTACTAGACAACTTTCACTGATAAAATCCACCTCGATCGAAGCTTTCTCACTTGTCTATCCACTATAGCCACTGGTTACTCCTGATAAGATAGATTTCGATCTATCTCCACTGTATGTGGTTCCAATACATGTGACTCATCATGTAGATATTTCCTTAGCATGGATATATGAAAAACTGGATGTATCTTATCCATACTAGGCAGAAGAGCTAACTCATATGCCCTGCTCCCAACTCATCGAAGGATTTGAAAGGGTCCAATATACCTCGGGCTCAACTTGCCCTTTTTACCAAATCGCATGATGCCTTTAAAAGGAGAAATCTTCAAAAAGACGTAATCACCCTCATTAAACTCAAGGTCTCGACATCAATAATCGGCATATGATTTCTGTCTACTTTGAGTAGTCGTTATTCTCTCTCGAATCATTTTAACTTTCTCTACTGCATCCTGCACCAAGTCTTGTCCGAGTAACTTATGCTCTCTAAATTCAAACCATCCAATAGGAGATCTACACTTCCGACTATATAGGGCTTCAAATGGAGCCATCCGAATACTTGAATGATAACTATTATTATAAGCAAATTCAATCAATGGCAGATGCTGGTCTCAACTACCCTCAAAATCGATCACACTGGCACGTAACATATCCTCTAGAGTCTGAATTATCCTCTCCGATTGTCCATCTGTCTAAGGATGAAAGGCAGTGCTAAAATAGAGTTGGGTGCCTAGAGCCTTTTGGAAGGATTACCAAAATTTTAATGTAAACTGGAACCCCGATCAGAAATGATAGAAATGAGTATTCTATGCAAAGAAACTATGTGATCCAGGTAAATCTGGGCATACTGAGAAGTAGTGTAGGTGGTTTTAACAGGAAGAAAATGGGCCGACTTCGTTAATCTGTCAACGATGACCCATATGGAATCATACCCTTTAGAAGTACGAGGGAGGCTTACAATAAAATCCATAGGCACTTTGTCCCATTTCCATTCAGGTACATTCAGACTCTGAAGTGTGCTAGTTGGTTTTTGATGTTCTGCCTTTACCTGCTAACAGGCCAAACACTTGGCTACAAATTCAGAAATATCTCTTTTCATGCCTTCCCACCAGTAAACTTCTCCTAAATCATGATACATCTTTGTTTCTCTAGGATGCATGGTATAGGTAGAAGTATGAGCTATCTCTAAAAGTCGATTCTTAAGTTCTTGTACGGGAGACACGACCATCCTATCTCGGTATTTCAAGATGCCCTGATCATTTATTCAGAATTCACCTCCTTTCCCTTGCTCAATGCACCTCTTTTTCTCTTCTACATATAGAGTCATTTGCTGAGCTTCTTTAATCTCTTCTACTAAAACATATTTCACCTGTACCTGAGCAATCAGCCCTCCAGATTCAAAAACTTGAATTTTCACCCTATCATGCATACACCTCTGCAGCTCTTTAGCTAAAATCCTCCTGTCAACAGAAATATGGGAAAGACTACCCATAGATTTTCTGCTCAAGGTATTTGCTACCACATTAGCTTTTCCTAGTGATCGGGAAGTTCTGCAAGTGCACAGAGCTGATTATAGTAATAAAACTTGGAAGTATTCTAAGGTATCAAACCCAAGGGAGCAACCAACCAATTGTATACCAAGAACTTGAATTTTAAGAATATCCGAATAAAATAAATGCAAACAATATAAATTTAATAAAAGGATAACAATTTACTAGAAAACAATATATGCAAACATTAGGGTATCCGGGTTCACCTCTTAAGTACTACTGAGATATACTTATGAACAATTCGGTTTTGAACATCATTAACTCAAATATCGCATTAATTTTCTCTCGGCTTATTAACACTGTACGTAATTAACAATGATCACCCGTCGGTCTCTCAATTGTTAATCATGCCCATTAAGTTCTAGTTAACTCACAATGTCATGGATAACTAATTATATTTCTTTAATTAATTATTCATGTTTGTTTTCCTAGTGCCCAGTTTATAATTCACTTGTCAGTCTTTCTCACAAACCCTAACCTTGCTCTTATGGCGATCAATCACAAGAACATCAATAATAACAAGAAAAACGAATCAAAACATAAGGATGGGAAAAATTAAATTCATTTAAGAATTGCTCAAATCATAAATCAATATTCTCAAGTAGGCTACCCCTTTAACCCTAACAATAAAATTAGTTCCTCATAACAACCATACTAATAAGACTTGAAAAAGAAAATTAAAAGATGAAGGGAGAAGAAAGAAAAACTAACTGAGTCCTTCCAGATCTCGTTCATGTTTGAAGCTTGATCTTCTCTCTGGAACAATGCCCAAAAGTCTTCAAGAAAAGTCTTCAAAAGAGATTAAAAACCTTAGAAAATCGTCTCCTCCCCTTAGGTTAGAAAACTCTCCTATTTATAACAATTCTTTCCCTTTTTCTCCTCAAATTCGAATTGTACAAACTTGAATTTCAATCTGTCAGGCACTAGTGCATAGCATTTGGGCACTGGGGCGCTGCATACTCTGTCCAAATAAAGCCCATGTGTTATTTCTCATCCTGGACTGCTGTAATATCTAGGATTCAAGCTCTATTTTGACCCTTGAAACTACTTCAAATGGTTTCTTTAGGAAAATTCTTTGTCTCTGAGTCAGTTTTCCAACACAACTTGAATCAGTCAATTCCGATGAGTACACACCAATATATAGATAAATCTTCATACAGTGTGCAAAAATCGATACTCAACCGTCACTTCGGAGAAATTTTGCAAATCACTCATAATCTACAAAAACAACAAATTAACATGAAATTTATTCATAAATACTCAAAATCAAGTAAAATACAAGCCAATAATAATTAATAAAAATCGGATCATCAAACTCCCCTAAACTTAGAATTTTGCTCGTCCTAAGCAAACTAACCTAGAAGATAAAAATAAAAACCTAATCCAATCCACTTTCGTAGGACTCACAGTTGCATTTAGCATATACAACAAGCATTTTAAATCCCTAGGATGCCCTTAGTGGACGAGTGAAGTATTGTGAGGGTTTCCAGAGGATCTACCCACAAAATCCCAATTCCAAATTATCCTACTCAAACAATGCACATAAATGCAACACTTAAACACACAATCACACACAAAAATTTAAAACACGCACAAAAATCAATCATACAAACACAGCCTCGATGTGCATTAATGATAAAATTCATGAACCACAAATCTACACATTGACACCGAACTAAAGACTCAACAAAATATCCACAATCCATAGTCTCGTATTAACTCTTTTTATTTTCTCTAAAACCACACACTTTCAAAGAATAAAAATAAATCTAAAATCGATCTCGCTTTTTATTTCACCCTTAATTATAAACATCATTTAAAATGATTTTATCGAGCATTTTTTCTTTTTTCTTTTTTTCTCTTTTTTTTTCACTACTTATTCTTACTTGCATCTAAATCGGCCTTTTAACGCGATTAATGACTTTTCATGGCCACCCTCTGGTTACTCAACCTTTTAGACACACAAGTTGTTTGCATACTCTTATTTTAAGGATCAATTTTACACGATTGATAACTTTTCACAGCCATCCTCTGGTTACTAAGACCCTCAAAATATTGGAGTAGTTAAGTAGTCTCTTATCTCTTTAATTTTTTCTTTTCTTTTCTTTTTCCTTTTTCCTTTTTCCCTTTTTCTAGTTCAGGATTTTATGTCTAACAATTATTTTGGTATAAGCACAAGACGCTCACAAGCTCGGGTTTCATATTCAACTTAATCGAACTCTAAATTCATTAAATTCTTCTAAGCATGTGTATTATTTTCTTCTTTCAAACCCATTAACACAAGACTACTTCATATTACAACTTCATCTAATCTTAACTCAATATCAATGCATTGATTCATATTTCACTTATTTCATCAAAAATGCTTATTGACAAACATACACATTCATGCAATCATTCATTCACACACACAAAAGGAATTAATCAAAAAAAGAAAAGAATCAAAATCTACTCGATTATACGGATGTCCTAAGCATGAAAAATTTAAGTTTTACTTGCAAAACTATCAAGCTCAATACTCAAATCCAGCAACACACTCCCAAATATAACTCACCCCCCCAAACTTAAATTGCGCATTGTCCTCAATGCTCCAAATATCAATAAAATGCACTAGGGAAGAAAAAGAAATCATACTTAGGAGACAAGAGCAAGTCTCGTCTCCTACTTGGAGTTGTTATTGCCTTTTATCGAATATTTATTGTATAATATTGCTTGTTTGCTCTGCGTTTTTGATCTTTTGACATCCTTGAAACTAAAAAAAATCAAACAAAAAACATACACTAAAAGCACATTAACATATAAAATTAACTAAAACATAAACAAAATTATCGGGTTGTCTCCCAAAAAGCACTAAGTTTATCATTTTCAGCTAGACATTGATTGTACTCTCACGATGGGCTATCAAGAAGGACTGAGACTTTCTTTCCATCTTCGACTTCAACATAATGTTTCAACCATTTTTGATGGATGTGGAGTATTCTTCCATTTTTGGCTTTAATTTTAACGACTCTATGAGAAAATAACTTCTCTACCACAAATAAGCCAACCTATTTTATGCCCAATTTTCTTGAAAATAATTTCAGTTGTGAGTTGTTGAGCAACACATGTTTTCCCGACTCAAATGGATGGTCTACACCTTTTTGGTTATGCCTTTGTTTCTTTCGCCACTTGTAAATTTTGGCCCTTTGATCTAAAGGATCATCATCCTTATGACTTTCAACCAAGATGGACTTAGGGGAATTATTCCAATTATTATCACAAATTTCTTCAGTTGTCATCGTATTCTTCTTGTCCTCTATGTGATATTCATAAAACACTCCTTGAGCATCCCATCTGTACCAATATTGTTCACAATATTGACCATAAAATACTTTTGTGACTCCTTAGGAACTTCTATGGCCTTGAAGACATTGAACGTTACTTCTTGATCTTGTACTCTTATGGTAAGCTCCCCTTTTTGCATATTAATGGTCGTTCCTACTGTAACCAAAAATGGTTTTCCCAAAATAATTGGGACCCCACTATCCTCTTCCATATCAAGAACAATAAAATCTGCTGAAAAAAAGAGTTTACCAATCTTCACTAATACGTCTTTGATTACGCCTAGTAGATATTTGATTGATCTATCCGCCAATTAGAGGGAAACGATCATCGGTTTTAGTTATCCAATCTTGAGATTCCTAAAAAGAGACATAAACATTAGATTACTACTTGCTCCTAAATCACATAAACATTTACTAATGCCTACTTGACCAATTGAACAAAGAATAGTAAAACTCCCTAGATCTTTTAGCTTCAGAGGTAATTTGTTTTGTAATATAGCACTACACTCCTCTGTCAAAGCAACGGTTGCATATTATTCAAGCTTATTTTTATTGGACACAAATTATTTTGAGAAATTTGGCATATGAAGGCATCTGAGCTATTGCTTCTGCGAATGGGATGTTTAGTTGTAGCTTTCTGAATATCTCCAAGAATCGTTCAAAATTCTTTCCATCACCTTTTTCTTTCAACCTTTGGGGAAACGGGATTGGCGGCACATATGGCTTCATATTATCCTCATATGGTTGATTCACTACTTCTTTTTCTTATGTCTTATCTTGTGATTGCTCGGAGTTGCTAAAAGACAGTTTCTTTTGCTTTTTCTTACTTGACATTAATGGCTCTTCCATAATTTTTTCATTTCTTAGCGTTACTGCCATTACCTCTTCTCTAGGATTAATTCAGTGTTGCTTGGTAATTTTCCAGGATCTCTTTTAGCAACTACTTTGGCTAATGGTCCCACTTGAACTTCCAAATTATAGATGCTTGCTTGATGGGACTGCACCACTTGGTCGATCTTGGTATCTAATTTTTCATGGTTGCATCTTAACTGGAAATATATTGTTGTAATGTGTCTTTAAGAGGAGTTTTCTTTTCTGGCGCTGGCATTGGATGAACGGGCTACTGATGTTGCGGAGGATATGGCATTCTCTACTATTAGAATCCTGGTGGTCCAGATGGTCGTAGTGTGTTTTGATTTCTCCATGAAAAATTAGGATGATTTCACCAACCAAGATTGTATGTATTCAAGTATTGTTCATTCTTCGATGGTCTTGCTCCATATGATCCCATATAATTTATCTCTTCGAATGTTGGTGCTGGAGTTTTATGAAATTGGCATTGACTGACAATATGTCCAATCATCCCACAGTTGGCACATTGATCTCTGTTTGGTTGCTGCTGACTTAACAAAAGTTTGACTTGTTTTGTAAGATCTGCCACTTGCATTGCCATGTCTATTTGGGCTGAAACTTCATGAACACCCATTCTTCGTCCTCGCACAGCCTTTTTGTTGGGAATTGGCAGCTAACATTTCATAATTGTCCTGAACTTCTTCGGTTATTTTGTCTCCTATATAACCACCTGCAGCTGTATCAACTAATGTTTGACAAGATGTTGTTAGGCCATCATAAAAAAATTATAACTACAATGGCAATGAGAATTGATGATGCAGACACTGGATGAGCAATAATTTGAAACGGTCTCAGGCTTCATGGAAGGTTTTGCCTTCCATTTGTTAGAAAAAGCAGATCTTTTGTTGTAATTCTACCATTTTTTGAGGCGAGTAAAATTTAGTCATGAATTTGTTGTAGACATCTTCCCAATTATCCAATAATCCCTCTGGTAAATTTATCAACCAAGACTTTGCTCTATCCTTTAAAGTATATGGAAAACATCTCAGTCGCAAATCATTTTTGTCTATGCCATTCAATGGGAATGTCTGGATAGTGCTATAGAATTATCTGATGAATGTTAAGGGGTCTTCAGTTGTCATCCCATAAAATGTAGGTAATATGTTGAAGTGTAATGCTTTCAACTTATAATTTCGTGCTGCATCACTTAGACGAATGCAAAAAGGTGATGCCCCAACAATTGGCCACTGCAAATTTTTCCAGCTCATTCTTGCTAGTGGTAGAATTGGCTCAAGCTAGTTGTGTTCCATCTCTGCACGTTTCTTAGCTCGATTTGCTCTGCACATTCGCTCAATTTTAGAATTCAAAGGTAAAATGTCTGAAATACTAAAACTCTTTGATCTTCGCAAATGCATAAACTACCTACAATTCACCAAGAAAGAAAACAGAATCAAATCAAATAAAGAAAACAATTTAAAACTAAACTAACTACGAAATTCTAGAACTTTAGATAACAATTAGATGTCGTTCCCCAACAATAGCACCAAAAACTTGATCGAGAGTTTCTGTAAGTACAAAGAGCCAATCGTAGTAATAAAACTTGGAAGTATTCCAAGGTATCGAACTCAAGGGAACAACTAATCAATTGTATAACAAGATCTTGAATTTTAAGAATATTCGAATAAAATAAATGCAAACAATATAACTTTAACAAAAGGATAACGATTTACTAGAAAATAATAGATGCAAACGTTAGGGTATCTGAGTTCACCTCTTAAGTACTACTGAGATATAATTATGAACAATTTGGTTTTGAACATCATTAACTCAAATATCGCATTAATTTCTTGTCAGTTTATTAACACTGTACGTAATTAACAATGATCACCCGTCGGTATCTCAATTATTAATCATGCCCATTAAGTTCCAGTTAAATCACAATATCATGGATAACTAATTATATTCCTATAATTAATTATTTATGTTCATTTTCCTAGTGCCCAGTTTGTAATTCACCTATCGGTCCTTCTCACAAACCCTAACCTTGCTCTTATGGTGATCAATCACAAGAACATCAATAATAACAAGAAAAACAAATCAAAACATAAAGATGGGAAAAATTAAATTATTCAAGAATTGCTCAAATCATCTATCAATATTCTCAAGTAGGCTACCCCTTCAACCGTAACAATAAAATTAGTTCCTCATAACAAGCATACTAGCAAGACTTAAAAAAGAAAATTAAAAGATGAAGGGAGAAGAAAGAAAAACTAACTGAGTCATTCCAGATCTCGTTCATGTTTGAAGCTTGATCTTCTCTCTGGAATGATGCCCAAAAGTATTCAACAAAAGTCTTCAAAAGAGAGTAAAAACTTTAGAAAATCGTCTCCTCTCCTTGGGTTAGAAAACTCTCCTATTTATAACAATTCTTCCCCCTTTTCTCCTCAAATTTGGATTGCACAAACTTGAATTTCAGTCCATCAAGCACTGGGGCACTGCATTTGGGCGCTGGGGTGCTGTATTCTCTGTCTAAATAAAGCCCATGTGTTATTTCTCATCCTGGATTGCTGTAATATCTCGGATTCAAGCTCAATTTTGACCCTTGACACGACTTCAAATATAAATGGTTTTTTCATGAAAGTTCTTTGTCTTTGAGTCAGATTTTCAACGCAACTTGAATCAGTCAATTTTGATAAGTACACACCAATATATAGATAAATCTTCATACAGTATGCAAAAATCGATACTCAATTGCCACTTCGGAAAAATTTTTCAAATCACTCCTCATCTACAAAAACAGCAAATTAACATGAAATTTATTCATAAATACTCAAAATCAAGAAAAATTCAAGCCAATAACAATAAATAAAAATTGAATCATCACTTAGATGGTAATGAATCGTGCAGTCATAGTCCTTAAGCAACTCTAACCACTGTCTCTATCTTAAATTTAGGTCCTTCTGATCAAAAATATATTTAAGACTTTTATGATCTGTATATTACCTTCAGTGCAAACACAACTGCCGCCAACTCAAGATCATGCATCGGATAGTTCTGCTCATATCCCTTTAACTGCCTAGAAGCATACGCTATAACCTTACCATGTTACATCAGCACACACCCAAGACCTACTCTGGATGCATCACAATACACAGAATAACCCCCATTATCAGAAGGTAATATGAGCATAGGTACTGAGGTCAAATAATCTTTAAGCTGTTGAAAAGTTTCTTCACAGGCATTTGACCATATAAATTTCACACCCTTCTAAGTAAGTCGAGTCAGCGATGCTGCTATCCAAGAAAAATTTTCCACAAATATCCGGTAATAACCTACCAAGCCTAAAAAGCTTCGAATCTCAGTCGCACTAGCTGGGCGAGGCCATTTCTGTACAAACTCAATCTTCTTAGGATCAACACAAATTCTATCTTTTGTCACCATGTGCCTTAAAAAGGTCACCTCTGATAACCAAAATTCATACTTAGAGAATTTCGCATATAGTTTACGCTCCTTAAGAATCTAAAGAACAATACGAAGATGTTGCTCATACTCTTAATAATCTGAAGAATATACCAAGATGTCATCAATAAAGATTATGACACATTGATCCAGAAGTGGTTTGAAGACTCGATTCATTAAATCCATGAAAGCAGCAGGAGCATTGGTAAGGCCAAAAGACATCAC
>JAVXUL010017967.1:0-12035 GCA_035590515.1 Trichilia minutiflora
AGTATATCTACCATAAAATTTTTCACCTCTATCTGATCTCGCGATGTTAATTTATTTATTACATTGTTTCTCTACTTCAGTCTTAAAAACTTTAAAGACATTTAATACTTTGTACTTGTTATGAAGTAAGTAAACATACATGTATTGTGAATTATGAACCCCGTGCTTAGATCTCAAGGGTATAACGATAATTTTATATTTTTACTATTCATACTTTTGCATCCATCCCATACGCCGTGCTCGTGTGAACGTGATTTCCTATTTTAGTTTAAGAATTTGATTGGCTAAGATGAGTTTTAGGGGTGTGAATGCAGGGACCTCGATATAATTAAAAGTATATTTTATACTCAATGATATTTTCTAGTTGAGGAAAGGATTTGAGAGAAAATGTGTAATTCATTCGAACGAATGGGTTGAATCGTTCGAACGAATTTCCTAGTCCCGGATTCATTTGAACAAATGGGGAATTCATTCGAACGAATAGAATATTTCATTCGAACGAATAGAATATTTTGTTCGAATGAAAGGCAAATCGTTCGAATGAAATTTGGAGGAGCTCTCTGACTTCGAAGGTGCCAAAATTCGTTTGAATAAATAGTGATTCGTTCGACCGAATCGATGGTGTCATTCGAACGAATGTCTGATCATTCGAACGAAATTTTGGGGAGTTCTCTGACTTCGAAAGTAGTAGATTCGTTCGACCGAAACCCAGTTCGTTTGAAAGAATTTATATTCGATCGAACAAATCCCCGATTTGTTAGATCGAATCGATACAAAATGACGATTTTACCCTCTTCTAGAAGCTTCTCTTTAAGAAAACTCAAGGGCAAAATAGTAATTCACCCTTAAATTTATAAAAAGGGGGCTGAGGGTCAGATTTCATAATTTCTGTTTCGTTCTTTCTCTCTTCTCCCTTAGCTCACGTTCTCTCTATCTCTCTCTCAACTTTGTCACATTTTGTCGATATTGAACTTCTCTTCGTCTGCAACTTGCATTCTACGTGTCTAACTACCTGGGAGCATCAATTTATTGATTAGAGCACAGAAATAGCGAAGGAGAAAACTAGGGTTTCGACTTTCAATTAGGGCTTTTCAATTTCTACGCGAAATCGGAAAAAATCGATCACACCACGTGGTTCATATCGTATTTTTATCAATTTCGATCCGTATGGGTTTAACTGTTTATCCTGATAGATTTTGATAGATTTAGCACATGCATTGTAGTTTTTGAATACTAATTAGATTGTAGAATAGCTCAGCAAGTTGTTAGGAAGCTAGAAATATGATTTGGAGTACTTGGGATAAATATAAACAGTAACCAGGATTACTGTTCCGATAAGCTTATGGGGTCCACTTGTCTAGTTTGTAATATCGAGCCGAATTATGCTAGTTGAGCAACAATGTAAGTTCGTAGTAATTTTGTATTGGGAATTAAACGAGTAACTAAAGTTTAGGTCAATTTTGTGTTTTGTCTGAATTTAGGAGAAACCGGAGTTAACATACATTTCACACATTCACGTTATGTTCGTATATGAGAATGTGTTTTGATATGTTTGGAATGCTTGTGTTTAGGCGACGATGCACGAGCGAGGTATCCGCGTGACACGCCGAGAAACGAGGGAAACTAGGGAGTGTATACCCTCTCTAAGCAGTGAGTGAACTATTTTCTGCTTTGATATTTCATTTAAAACATACTTTTATAAATACATTGATATGCAAGTGTTTTTATGAGAGATTTGCTTATTATTTCTGTTTATGTGAAATTGCATATATGTTTACGCTGATCACCTCTTGACGATGTTTATATATCTATATATATTTTGACTGAATTGATGAGATGGCCAGTGGGCCAAATTTTTATATATGTTGTAATGACGGCCATGAGAGCCAGGTTTATATATGGGTGATGATGGCCATATGGACCGGGCTTGTTTATTGTAGCTACAGGGGAGATAGCCTAGGGTTGGCCTGATTAAGAGGTCGCCTAGGCGAGTGGAGACTATACAGGTGGGAGTGATGTATGATTGTTTATTGTGATGGGATTTGACCACCTGTGAGTCTCGTCGGATTAGTTACGGATGTTACCCCGTGACTAATCCGAGGTAAACGTTAGTAATGGGCTTGTTTTTATAAAACTTAACCATGCATGTTTTATTCTTTGCATTTAAAAATCTATTTTTATAAATAGCATGATTTTATTGCATAAAACCCACTGACGATCTCAGGATGCCCAAAATCAGGGTTATCTCTGAGAAAGGCAGTCAGGTCGTTGATTTTCAATATAAGATTTGCGATTTCAAAAGAAAAGAAGTATTTATCTTTTCCTTGCTAATGATTTTCTACTATTAAGTCATATTGTATTTATTGGTGGTTATTTTATTTTAGTTCAGTCACAGAGTATACTCTCGTATACTCATTGCCCTTCACCTTTCAGTTTCAGGTTCGCTTAGTTGGCTGTTAGTGGTGGTGGTGATCCTTCTGGTTAGCAAGCCGCAGGTATACTCTGGAACTGACTCACTTAGAAAAGTCTAAACCACTGGAACAGTTTTCTGGTTTAACCTTTATATTTTTTATTTACGTAATAGAAAACAATGTATCAGTACTTGCATATTGATTTGAATCGTTTGAGATTCAATATTTTATGTTTTGATGAGTAGTGAGTGAAAATGATTCTGAAATATTTTTATTGAAGCGCTTATGGTTCTTGATACATTTTGGAAATTGGGTGTTTTGGATGACATGATTTTGGAAGTGTTTTATCATTTGTTTTGGAAATGCATTATATTTGTTTATGATTTCAGCCTTACAGGTTCTTAGTAAGCATTATAGTCTTAAGGAATGCTTATTAGGAATCTGTGATGGTTGTCATATGTGGGACCTATAGGTTGGGACGTGACAATTATAGTGATATCAGAACTTCTAGTTTTAAATGATTTTGAAAACACCCAAACTTGGTTTTCGAACTATGTTTTATACATTTTTGAAAGTTTTTCAATGGACTAAATGAGTCAAATCATAGGAAGCATCACCACCATATTAAATGCATATTTTTGAACTCTGTGCCCCTTTTATAATGAAATGTCTTCGAGATCTAGACGAGATCGTGGTAGATCGCGGAGAGAAATCATGCCCGATGTAGAAGAAAAGGCTACGTCGTATATGCCTCAACCGAAACCTGAGGAACAACATGAGCCACCTCCTCCCCAGTACCAGCAACTAGCCATGGGAATGCCTCCTAATATGACTTCTGAGCAATGGACTGCTTTTATGGCATATTGGAATGCCCAAGCTGTTGAAGTCCCAGTTGGCGCAATCCAAGAGGGGGGTGAATTGGATAAATAAAATAAATTTGAATTTAAAATAAATATGCAAATGTTCTACGTAAATAATGTAAGAATGCTGTGCTGACAGAAATTAAATGAACACACAAATTTTTATAGTGGTTCGACAATCTGTCTACGTCCACTCTTCTCGGGTGAAAACACACACACCGAAGATCACTACAATCTTTGTTTTTTCGGGTCAAGAGTAACCCAATACAACTCCTTCTTAATCGGGTGAAGGGTAACCTCACAAACAACTTTCTTTTTTCGAGTGAAGTGTAACCCACAAAGTATTCTTCCTTGACACACGGGTGAAGAGAAACCCTGATTGATTTTTAGAAATCAAATATGAAACTCACTGAATGAGTAGATGAACAATAATTGCACTTTCTCTCACTAGAAATAAATACAGAGAATAAGTTGAGAGAATAAGAATAAAATTTTCACAGAGAATATTTGTTGCTTGATCAGAATGTTAATTGCACTTCAACAACTGCTATTATCTTCAAAAATCGTCGCTTAAATATCTCCATTCAATTTCTCCAATGGCCATATTTTTTCTTATTAATGGCGGCATTTAATGCGTCTGAAACTAGCCGTTATGACTTGATTTTTGCAAAGATATCGATACGTTGACATGGGGTATTGATACGTTTAAGAATTTTGCCTTGAAGGTTTCGATACATTTCCTATGGTATCGGAATCTTTTGATGTAAATGAAATTATGTCTGTCATAAGGGTTTCAAAATGTCTTCGGTGAGTTCCCAAGGTATCGATACGTTTGGAGTCTACTTCCCAGGGTATCGATATGTTTGGTCTGAGGTATCGAAATGTTGAGTTCTTCTTCAAGGGTATCGATACGTTTGAGCGCCTGTCCAGGGTATCGATATGTTGAAGCCAGGGTTTCGATACTCGGGTTGATTTTTAGCACTGTTGTTTAAAGGTTTCGATACGTTTAAGCAACGTATCGATACGTTTGAGCTATGGTGGACTTTTCTTGACACTTTCTCAATATTTTCTTCACCTACAAAAACGTATATACTTCCAAAAACCAAGTGAATTTGTTATATGCTCGTTTATTGAATAATCGATCTCAAAATAAACATGAAACATAGTTTCAATATAATTATTTTGGCATTATCAAAAACATATGATTATTACCAAATATTAATTCAACATAAAAATCAATTTAACAAAAAATTAATTCAACATTTGTATATCAAAAATACATTAAAGACATCATGTTATAGATGTGCTTTTACTGTGGACAAAAATGATACATTAAGAAGTATTATCTCAGCCTACTTAAGATTTTTGATTTTCATCAACAGCAACCAGTAAGTTAGACATTAACTTCAATTAGTAAGTGATCATGAGTAGAAAGTTCACTTATTACAAAGTAGAGTACTCAAAAAGGTGTAAGTCAGAGTGTAGATTAGAGTAGGTTTAGTTTAGCATCGATAGAAGTCAAGGATGTTAAGACATTAAAGATTTCATATTCTTATTACACAAGTCCTGTAATTCAATTACTTTTTGTTTTGTTCCTTATAATTTTAAAATTATTTCCTTTTACTTTGAATTAAAAATCAGTCTCATTATTGTTTGTTATTTTACTGGATTTTAATTCTTAGAGTTGAATTGTAAGATAATTGAAATATGTAGAATGTGATGGCTTTAAGGATATGACATTGGCAAACAAGTGATTAGACAATTATAAATTAGATGGCAAGAGTAAGGAAATGATGATAGAAAGAAATATTGTCATAAAGGAAGCAAAGACAAGAAAGAATCTTTGATTAAAGTTAACAAAAGAGATGAATTTGAAAGCTAAGCTTGGTTTGTTAAAACAGTGATCAATTCATTTTTGGCAATGAGGTAAAATTCAACAAAATGCTAATGTTTACTCATTGAAGAAGAAAAATGCACAAGAAAGAAGCGTGTAAGTGAATTAGATATCAACTATGATTTTTAACACAAAAACTTATTCCTTCATTAAAGTAGAAAATATTTGTATTTTGTGACTTAATTTTGGCCATTACCAATAGTTATAAATGAGTTTATTTAGGCCAAATAGAGAATATTAGTTAAAAATTTAGTGGACTCACATGAGCTAGTATAATAGTCTCCTATGCATAAGCAATTTATTGTTTAATATAAAGAAATAAAGAAATGGAATACCAAAGAAGAATTAGGATCTAATATTGAACCTTAATTAGAGGGTGTGGTTATAGAGGTGTAAGTTTTTAGCATGCTTTGTTTCTTAAAACATGAAAATAAGTCTTGCATGCAATAAGATCTAGGTATTGAATTGAATATAAAATTAAAACTTGCAAAAAGTACCTTTGGTTTTCAAAGCTTTCTTAAATGTTTGTTTAAACTTTTTGAAGTTTGAGAGCACCAAATTAGGTCCTCCTCTATCAAGTGATGCCTTTGACTCTTTGTTTTCCCTTTAGGCTTTCTTGGATTCAATCAAAACCTTTTGATTGAATAAGGTTTTTCAAACAAAACCCCTGGATTTTCAATTTTTGAAACACTTTTCAAAGGTCAAAATTGATCACACATAAACATGAATCACCACATAAGATTTATTAATCAACTTCAATTTATCAAATTGAAAAGGGGTTTGATCACCAAGAAGCTTTTTGGAAGCTCATGACAATATGTAAAGAAAGCTTTTTTGAAGCTTTTTGATTTTTTTTCCTTTTTCATAAATTGAAAATTAAATTATAATTTCCTTTATATAATTATCTAATTTAATTAACATTTAATTTAATTAAATACTTGAAAATTATGTTACCAAATGGGTGGACAAGATTTAAACACATCTTATATGTATCCACCATCCATTTATAAACTAAGTGTAAGGCCATAATTTTACCACTTGTTAACATTTAATTTACTAGGATAAAAATATTAACATACATCACTTATAATATAATCAAGCTTAAGTTAATCAATCAAATTATCTTAACTTAATATATTAAAGCAATGCATAAAATAAATTGAAAAAACTGAGACAATTATAGGCAAGACTCAATAGGTTTACCGTAAAGCCGATAGTAGACAATATAACCAAATTGAACTTCTATAGTTCTTTTTATATTTCAAATTAAATCTTTTAATTCTTTTTATTTAATTAATCTTTAATAAAATTAATTAAATATATTTATAGACCAATATTGACACCTTGCCATACAATATGTCCCTCATATTATAATGAAAGGTAAGACTGTAATAATAAACCTTTTCATTAACAGTTATTGTGTAATTTATCCTTTTGTCACACAATGCTCTGATCAATTTAGGTGTATACTATAATCATCAAATCCTTTTAGATCTGATGCTATGTATAATAAATAATAGATAATGACTCTATTGTGTATCTTTATTTAGAACACACGTCTCAATCACACATAGAGTATTTTATCTCAAACACTAAGGTTGATGGATCTTTTTTCAAACATTCATATACCTTCATGAATATCTCACTACGCCTAATAATTACTTATTACAAGCCTTAATTTAGACTTGTCCTAAACAATATCAAAGTATAGTAATTCATTCATAAGGTAACCATGATATCGTAAAGTTTAAGGATCATTTACACAGCTGATACAACGAATGTTCAATTGATGATTAAGTGTAATTAGAATTTAGACAATTTGTGCAAATCTATTCAATGAACTCATACTCAATTAATGAGCACCTATATACTTTCTTTAGTGTCTCTATACTGGTAATTTATGAGATCAATTATCCTCTATCGCATATAGAAAGGATAATATATATTAATCTTTCTAATACTATAAATTTCCCACTTCATAGCCTTATGACTAAGAATATTTAAGAATGATACTACCAACACAGAGTCTCATAAATATGAACACATCATAATAATGTGTATTGTATATATTCCATAGGCTTTACTATTATATGTAAATCAAACATGCATATGTAAATGATAAAAGACAATATAATAAAAATACTCAATTTTATTAATCACAAGATTTACAAGAGTTTTATAAAATTTATAATTGCAAATTATATCGTTATTAGCTTTTAGGGTATACAACTCTTTTAGAAGGATGATTCGAAAGACCAAGCTAGAAATATATCGAGAATGAACCTACTAGTAAGGAAGAGTTATAAGTTTTATGGAATAAAATGAATAGTCTACTCAAAGCGATGTTCAAAAGTATTATTATGGATATAATTAATAGAGAAAGTAACTCTGAGATAGGTAAAGGTGAAGTCGACTAGACTATAGGGTAAAAAGATTAAGCTAGGGCAAATAAAAGTGATCTTCTTGTAAAAAGTAAGATTGTAAAAGCAGTTATATTATTTATCATATCAAAAAAGTGATGGTATCTTGTCTATACCAAAAAACTAGTTATAAGATATTAAGACACCTCAATCAAGAGAGAGAAAGCAATGTTTGAGGAGACAACCCTATTAATAGAGGTGGAATTAGCACGAGTAAGTATAAATAACTCTACATATGAAGTTACATTATTATAATATAGGAAGTTAAATTCTAGTGGGACGATTACTGGTAAGATATAGAAAGAATTTAGGCCATGATAGAATTTTGAGGATTGTGCACCCTTTACAGAAGAATTAAAAAAAAGGATCCAAGAATAAGGCAAAAATAAATTGAGAAAATAAAAATAGAATTATTGAGACTGCTATAATAGCAAGATCCACATTACTAATTGGAAAAGATTAAAAAAATAAGTGAAAGCATTAAACTTTTCAATTTAGTTAGCCATGATAAAGGATATATAGAAGGATGAGAAGTATACATTAGTATATAATGAAGTTCTTAGAGTAAGCTGTTGGGAACAACTTAAATAAAGTGCCAACAGAACAAGTTTCTATATTTCTATATGGATTGAAATAGCAATTAGTAAGGATAAATGAGAGTTTAAGAGATTTCACAGGTGGATGCAGTTTAAAGTTTAGCATTAAAAGCTAAAAATCCATTAGTGAATGATAAGTGGAAAAAATAGACAAGGTTAATAGAAAGATGACTATATTTATGAAAAGAGTTGTAGAAATGAGGATAAGTTAGTTAAAAGAGAAAGGAATAGGGAATCCCTAATTATGATCAATAAGATGACTAGAAAGAGGCTTATGACATGAAAGTTAGTAAAATCTAACAATCTTTATGTCCATTTACCCTCTTTCAAATATCACAAGTGTAACTAAAGTGGGAACAATTCAATTGAGTAATTGAGAAGGGAATTCTATAAGTTCATGGTTGATCAAAAAACCTATAATGAATATCCACTAAAGGAGGGTAAGATATATAATAACGGTTTTATTAAAGTAGTGAATGAGGAGAAAGTGGTATGATGAGAAGGTTATTATGATCAAAAAACAAAGAAATGATACCTAATAACCCAAGGTATCTCAAATTGTCCATAGACAATATGGAGAATTTGAGGCCACAGTAGAAAGGTTTGGCATCTAACGGGGAAATTCCTATGACCCTGAAGCATTTGGCAAAAAAAGTGGATAGTTTAGAGATATCAAAAAGTTCAAGACATTAATTGTGATATAATGGATGACCTTGAGATATAGCATACTCATTAAGACAATAATGGGAATAAGATAGGAGAGTGAAACATCGAGGTCAAAAGAATATGTATAGGTTCATTTATAATAGGTAAGCCGATGTATTAGAAATTAAGGGATACAAAGAGCTTAAGGGAAAAAAGAATAAAAAAAAAGGAAGTAGTGATACATTTGACACTAGTTGATCAGGGAATAGAATTGGAGAAAGTACATATTAATCCCATATTGGGAGTAAGTCAAAGAAAAAGTGGAGCGAAGCCATACCACAAAAGTGAGAATTATCCGAGAAGATTTAGGTGTGAACTTTAACTAGTAAAAATTCTATATAATTAGGAATAAATCCTAAGTAATGTAGTGAAAACCATAGTAACGACTTTACATTGAATAATTTTTTCCAATAAAATACGTAGAATTTTGATGATAAAATTTTTTTAAAGAGGTAGAATTTTGAAACCCCATTTTATCAATCAGGGATAACTTTGCCATTTCATTACCAAGGGTATTTTCATCATTTTCATTTCATGCATACTCGAATGTCATAAACAAGTAGTTGATCTAACATTAAGGCTTAAAACAAATTAGGAAAAATTTAATGAATAAAAGGTTGCTTCCGAAAAGTTCTAATTTAGTCATCCACCAAATCCTCAAGTTTTGAAGGAAAATTTACACTAATTGGGCCGATAATCAGCTAACAAAATATCAATACACTAAGAAAGAAGTATAAATTTATAGTTATGGAAAAAATAGTGCAAAAAACAGGCATCGGATAGTATTAGAAATAGGGCTAGAAACAGAGGAGGGTAAGGGCTAGAATGTAGGAGATCAAAAAACTAAAGGAGGACCGAACCAGGGGAGCCTTAGGATTGATGTCAGTTTTGGCCTTAGACCTGGCTTTCTAGGGATGACCAAAAGCATTCATAGCCCCAGTATAACCATCGATTTTCTTCCCTTAATTCAAACTACATTGGTTATCCATTTTTGCCCTACGAAGTCCCATTTTTGTCACCTTTTAAAATCTTCTTTCTTTTATTCTCTCAAGGACACTTATGTAATTTTTTTTTAGAAAATATAAATAAGGGCCAAGTGTCTTCTTCCTCATCCATTCTTTTCTTCCCTATTTTAGCTTACGACCTCTCCCCCTCTCTACACTTTGCAACTTCTTCTCCTTCTTAATTGCTTTAATTTTCATCATTTAAATTTTAATTTCTCTCTCAAAATGATAAGAAATTAATATCCTCTACATTTTATAAACTTCATTTCTTTGATTTGGACAAGAAATCAAATTGGATTTTACTGCAAACAGCAAAGATTATGACTTCCTAAGGCATAAACAACCCTTTGTAAGATTTTTAACCTATTTCAAATGTTAAATTTGATGTTTTAGAGAATTTGAAATTTAGGGTTTACAATACAATTATGAAAAATAAAGATTTGATTAAGTTACGATAAACTAGGTTAGAATACATTATTTAGGGATTAGAATAACCTAATTTAAGATTTTATTATAATAAATTAAATTTGATTTCATGAAAAGTATATTTAGGCAATGAACTGAAAGCCAATTGAGTTATGACTTAATGAATTAACGTTGTTAAGGAATTAATCATAGGATTTCATTGTTGGAAATAAGATAAATGATCAAAAATATATTTAAGTTTTATGTTTAAATTTCAGTTAGAAAATTCGGTTTAGTGATTATAATTACTACATATCGGTTTAATGATATCATTTAAGATATAAATATTAATGTAATTGTTAATACTGATGTAATTAGGTTTTAATCATGCAAGAGAGGAACCTATGCAAAGTAGAGGATTATAAAGAGTCACACCCTCCCTAAGTATGGGTGGACTTTATTTATTTTTATTATTTTTAAAATGTTTTATATGAGTATTTATTTTAAATGATTCATTTTATTTTCATTTAATTGTGTTTGAAAGTAAATAATAGATGGGATGTTTACTGTATGGTATTTGTATAAGGCCTAGGGGACGAGTTTTATTTCATTTGGTAATATGATTTATATTCAACTCCCCCCTATATATATAGATAAATAGATAGATAGATAATTTTTTTATTTATGATGATGATTTATTATTTAAAATTATTTTATTAATTTATGCAAAGATTATTGCTTAATAGATGGTTTTGTTAGATTGTATGATCATTGTTTTGATTGTATATTAATGTAGATGTGGTAATATGGTCATTGAGCCAAGATTGTTTGATTGATTGTAGTTATGGATTAGTAATTTAGGACAAACCTAAGTAGAGACTGTCTAAATAAAAGGACCACAAATGACAGATGGGGTAGCTATAAGGTAGAAGGTTGATATCAATGTGATATAAAGTTAGCTCACCTATGAAAAATGTTGAGGACCGTCACAGATATCATCACATTACTACTTGAGGCTAACATCGGTGATAGGTAAGTTTTTCATAAAGTTATGCATTCATGTTTTTTGATTTTGAATAAATAAATAAAGTTTACTTTTATTGAATTATCATTAGTTTTTGCATAGAAAGATAAATCACTGATAGTCTCGAGATTACTTAGAGCCAAAGTAATCATTAGAAGAGGACAACCAGTTTAATGATTTTTAAAAATGAATAAGCCAAGGTTTTAAAATAGTTAATATGTTTTCAATATTTTCATAAATTATTTATCTTAAACTTTTTAACTAAACCTTTTTGTGGAGTATACATCCATATACTCACTCTATCACCTTTTTAGTTTTAAGGCATACTGAACGCTTAAAAAGTTAAAAGTGGTGAAAGTCTCAAGAAATAGAAATAAATCAATAAGTTCCTTCTCAACTCATATTTAAATTTTTAAGTCCACTAGAGAATGTAAATTATAAGATTTATATATTTATTGTACTTTGAAAATATATTTAGAAATCGATTATGGTTTGAATGATTTTACAAAGTTTTATGATTTAATTTCATAAAATGTATTAATAATCTTTCTTTTCTTTTCTTTAAGGAACTTTTTGATAATAAATAATTTTAATTAATTCGTTGGAATGTTTATGGTACTTGATGATAGGTGCCCTTGGTGATTGATTATCACCCAGGTAAAGCCAATGTGGTGGCAGACGCTTTGAGCAGGAAATCTTCAGTGACAGTGGCGTAT
>JAVXUL010017988.1:0-12034 GCA_035590515.1 Trichilia minutiflora
ATAGTTATAGTTATAGTTATAGTTATAGTTATAGTTATTATATATCTGTGTATTTATATATTAATAATGTCATGATACATACTATCTTAAATAACCAAGATAACTATTGGATCTTAGGGCATACACTAATAACCTCTCACTTGCACTAAATCCAATCTCCCTTATATCTAATACCCAAGGATCTAGTATAATGATCATATTTCTGTTGTGTCAGAGTCTTCGTCAATGGGTCATCAATATTATCATCTATTGGTATTTTGCATATCTTTACATCTCCTCTCTCAATAATCTCTCGAATAAAATGAAAGCGCTAAAGTATATATTTGGACCGTTGGTGAGATCTAGGTCTCTTAGCCTGTGCAATGGCCCCATTATTTTCACAATAAAGCCTGACTCAGTGATGAACTTTTTAATTTAAACAGCTTCCTTTGTTGTATCAGAGGTAGCTATATACCTTGCTTGGAACTCTTCTAGCTGACAGCTTTACTATTAAGAAAAAACACAAAACCTGATTACGATCATGAATTATCTTTATTAGTTCGGAAGCTAGCATCTATGTAACCCCTTACAACGAGCTCTGCCTCACCTCCATAAACTAAGAAAGCATTCTTAGTTCTTCTTAAGTATTTAAGGATATTTTTCAAAGTTGTCCATTGATGCTCACCTGGATCAGCTTGATATTTGCTTATTACACTCAAAGCATACGAGACATTGGGATGAGTACATATCATAGTATACATGATAGATCCTATAGTAGATGTATAAGGAATCTTATTTATGTGTTATCTCTCTTTTGGTGTTTTAGGACACTGGTCTTTAGAAAGATTCATTCCATGTGATATAGATAGGAATTCTTTCTTAGATTCTTGCATACTAAACCTCTTTAGCACTTTATTTATGTATGTTCTTTGACTTAGGCCAATCAGTCTTCTTGATCTATCTCTATAGATCTTAATACCTAATATGTAGGTGTCTTCAACTAAGTCTTTCATTGAAAATTTCTTCCCAAGTCATACTTTTACATATTGTAAAGTAAAGATATCATTCCCAATAAGTAATATATCATCTATATACAATACCAGGAAAACTATAGTGCTCCCACTGACCTTTTTGTAAACACAAAGTTCATCTTTATTTTTAATGAAACCAAACTCTTTGATTACATTATCAAAATAAAGATTCCAGCTCCGAGAGGCTTGATTCAATCCATAAATAGATTTCTGCAGCTTTCAAACCTTTTTAGTATTCTCTAGATTGACAAAACCTTCAAGTTGTGTCATATAGACATCCTCTAATAGATGTCCATTAAGAAATGCAGTTTTGACATCTATTTAACATATTTTATAATCGTAGAATGCAGATATTACAAGCAAAATTCGAATGGATTTAAGCATGGCAAATGGAAAAAAGGTTTCATCATAGTCAATACTATAAATTTATTTAAAACCTTTGACAACCAATCGTCCCTTAAAGGTATGTACATTACCATCCATATTAGTCTTCTTCTTGAAGACCCACTTGCACCTAATGAATTTTACCCCTTCAGGTGGATCCACCAAGGTCCATACCTAGTTAACATACATGGATTCCATTTCAGATTTCATAGTTTTCAGCTATTTTTCATAATCAAGGCTCATTATTATTTTTTGATAGGTCATAGGCTTATTTTGATCCATAAGCAGCATATCACCATACTGAGTCATAAAAAATCCATATCTCTATGGCTTATGATGTGTTCTACAAGACCTATATAGGACTTGTGTTATGGGAGTAGATTCTTGTTCAACAATAACTTGTAAACTCTGTCCAAGTTTCATCCGAGTTTCATCTCTTTCTTATGGATCTCAAACTTCTTCGAGTTCTATTTTTCTCCCACTAGTTTTTCTCAAAATAAATTCTCTTTATAAAAAGATAACATTTTGAGCAATGAACACTTTCTACTCAATTAGATTTTAGAAAAAATATCCCTTGGTTTCTTTAGGATACCCCATAAAGAAACACTTATTAGATTTGGATCCAAGTTTTTCAGAAGTTTGACGTCTAATATAAGCCTTACAACCTCAAATCTTCATGAAAGATATACTGAGATGCTTATCAATCCATATTTTATATGGTGTTTTTTATACTGATTTAGATGGACTACGATTCACTGTAAAAGTAGCTATTTCTATAGCATGTCCCCAAAAGAAAATCGAAAAATCTGCATGTCTCATCACAGATCGAACCATAACTAATAAGGTTTGATTTCTTCTCTCAGATATACCATCCATTATGGCGTAGTAGTAGGAGTAAGTTGTGAAACTATTCCATGCTCTTTTATATGGTTATTAAAATCTTAGTTTAAGTATTCATCACCTTGATTTGATCGAAGTTTTTTAATACTTTTACGAAGTTGATTTTGTACTTCATTCTTGAATTCTTTAAACCTTTCAAAGGATTTTGACTTATGTTTCATAAGATACACATATCTATATCTACTAAAGTCATCAGTAAATGTGATGAAATATTGAAATTCACCTCTAGCTTATGTATTAAAAGGTGCATATACATCACTATGTATAAGACCCAACAAATCATTAGCCCTTTCACTATGCCCAATGAATGGGCCTTAGTCATGTTGCCCAATAAATAAGATTCATAAACTTTATAAGATTCAAAATCAAATGAATCCAAGAATCTATCTTTATGGAGTTTGGAAATACGATTATCATTTATATGGCCCAAACGACAGTGCTAGAGATATGTAGGATTTAGATTATTTGATTTAATCCTTTTTGTATTTATTTTATAGACTGGCATATCAAGATTTAGAATATAAAGTCCATTAATCATATGTGTATTATCATAAAACATATTATTTAAATAAATAGAACAACATTTGTTCTTTATTATAAAAGAATAACCCATCTTATCCAAACAAGAAATTGAAATAATATTTTTGGTTAACGAAAGCACATAATAGCAATCCTCTAATTTTAAAACAAGCTCTATGGGCAAAGCTAAAATATATATTCCTACAGCTAATGTAGCAACTCTTGCGCCATTTCTAACTCGTAGGTCCACTTCGCCCTTTCTCAATGTTCTACTCCTTTTAAGGTTTTGCACATTAAGATAAATATAAGAACCATATCTAGTATATAATACCCATGATGTAGAAGTAGATAAATTGACTTCAACAACATAAATACCTGAATTAGAAGTCTTACTTCTCTTGTTCTTTAGATCTTCTAAATAGACTTTGCAATTTCGTTTCTAATAACCAGGCTCACCATAATGGAAACATATCCATTCCTTTAGTACTTTACCTTTAGGTTTTGGTACAGATATATCGGGCTTGGACTTGGACTTGTTCTTATTGTCTTTTTTTTCTTGTCCTTTATCTTGAACTTGCTCATATTCTTTTGTATCATCAATATGTTATTGGTCTTAGTGATACAACCAGCCTTGGCAAAGAGGTTCAACGCCACAATACACAACAAGACAAGCTATACATGCCTAATGGTCCAATTACAAGACAACAAGCTTCAAGGCTTAAACAAGCAATACAAGCTTTTGTTCAATGCCAAATAATAAGTCAAATACTTGAATGGACTGAAACATCCATATAGGAACACCAAGGAATGCCTAAGCTTGTAACTTTATTAGAGGAGGCGTACGAAGGGGCTAGTACTTAGCTAATATGGAAGAAAAGTCCAATACTTCTTTTTGGGGAGTTTTTTTGTAATAAATTAGGCTTATGATTTTCTATCTTTAATTAGGTCCAAGAACATGTTAAGGGGCTGGATATTTATTAAAAAGCATGTGCCTTTATTAAAAGCCACATGACTTAGTTTATTTTAATTAGTTTGTTAAATACTAGGCGACCTTCTTTTGGGTAATTACTTAGGATTAATTTAGTTTTCATTAAATGGACTTGCAAACCCTTTACATATTAGGGTTAGGACATGGATAAGGATATTTAAACCTCCTTTATCCTTGTAAACAGAGATTATTATTATGGATGAAAAAATTTCAGATTTGTTCTTTAAGAGAGGTGTGATTGTCTTTTTTGTTTTTTTAAAAAATTAGTTTGTTTAATCAAGTAAGCGGTTTGAACGTGAATTAATTTTTATTTTTATCTTTGGTATTGGATTTCAAATACAATACATTATTTGAGATTTGATTTAGTATATTTAATTAAATACAAAATTAAAGATTTAGTCAATAAAATTAAAAATTTTTAAAAACTTAGATTTTTTTAGGCTTCGTATCAAGAGGTCTGATGGTAAAAACTGAAACGAAGAGAGAATTCTCCCACTATATGCATCAAACGTCAAAATTTGAATAAATAATCTTATATGATCAATACAGAATGTTAAATAAGAGACAAAAACAGAAGGCAATCTGCCATTACTCAGATCATGTATCAATTCCTGCCATCACTGATATATTGGTCAATCCAATACAATTTTAAGTCCATCAGTTGACTACCACTCTTGATTACTTTTATTGTGTATAAACACTAATAAATGTACATAACAAAAGATATACAAGAATTTCATTTCTCTCCGGTTTAGCTAATATGGTATCAGAGGCATAATAATTCCCTCTTCTTCTTTTTTCTCAGTACACTTTCGGCCACTTTCCGGTCATTCTCACACCATTTAACCCTTTCGGCCATCAGATTGTTTGTAACTTTCACTCTATATTGAGTTTTAATAATTTTTTATTTATCATTATGGAATTTTTTTTTCCTTCCTCTTTGTAAAGCTAAATGGAATGTTCAGTTCACCCAGATCTTGAATACGTGGTGATAGATTTGTATGGTTTTAGTGTTCCTTTTTTGTTAGCACAGTTTGACAAATCTATGTTTTCAGATATGTAAAATTTGTGACCCAAATATCAAATATTTTAGTTAGTTCAATTTCTACAAAACAGTTTATTACAAGAATAGTTGGAGAGATCAAGCATAATATTGGAGGACATTATGAAAGAGATATGGAAGTATTTCTCAAAAACTCAAAGTTGTGCACAATAACCAGGCTTTCTGTGCCAAAAAAAAACTACTGGAAGATAGTTCTGAGTGCGTATATTACAATCAGCAACAGCTTACCAAAATCCATTTGAGATGATAGAAGTCTATTACCACCAAATATATTAACAGGGTTGTATTTAATATCATTATCCCATATTCAATATCTCCTCCTTGCTGTGTTTCAAAAATTTTTTTATAAAAAGTAATTGCGTTATAATATTTTTATAATTTGAGTTGAAGTTATTAAATATATTTTTAATTTTATTTTTGAAATATAATAGAATTATACTAAGCATAATTGATGTTACTTGGGCATCAATAAATTATGTTTTGATGACAGTTCTGAATGGGTAATTTGCGTTGGTTTGTCAATTGAAAAGATCGGAGAGAAACGGTGAACGTAGAAATTGAATGTAATTCATTTATTTTTTTAAATCAATGATTACTTAGTTTAGTCAAACAGTAATTATGATTTATGATTTATTTAATTATTATTATTATTATTATATATTTTTAACGTTTTCGATCTCTTTCTATTAAAATTTATTTTTACATTTAAAATACATAATTTTAAAAAAAAAAGTTTTTTTTATTAAATATATAGATAATATTTATTTTATTTCAAAAATATTTTTCGTATTTATTTTTTTAAAATATTTTAATTGAACCAAATCAAATATTCTTATAATAATTTTAATAATTTTTTTTAATTATTATGTTAAACAGAAAAAAATTTTATTTTAATTTTAATTTTTTTTTTAAGAAAAATAAAAACTAACTTCTAAACACTTAAAAAATTGTCTCAAACAAATTCTTAGTCGTTTAGCTTGCCATAGTTGAAGACTACCTTTAATTGTAAAATGTCTCGAGTCCTTGTGATCGACAATAATGGATGAAAAGGTGTAGGAGTTTATCATGAAGAGCAAAAGAGAAGAACATGGGTGGATACGATACAATTGTATATACTTTATTTTATATGTAATTTTTTGATATCCTCAATGTAATTAATTGCTTTTAAAATTATAATATAATAGCTACATTAACTAGATGGATAAAATAATGTAGCAAATAGAAGATTTGTAATGTAAATTCTATAAGTATAATATTACTCAAAATTAGTTCAAGCAATATATAATAATAGATTAATATATATTATGTTATTAGTTAATTAATTTGCATTAGTTTTTGTTTATCCTCTTTTTTTAGTTGGATTTTTTTTGTGTGTGTATCTATCTCTGTTCGACTTGGTTCACATAAAAAATTCATTTAATATAATCTTTTAAACGTGAGAGAGTATTAAAACTTAATAATATTATTTATATGCTCTCCTCTGATATCGATATTGGATTTCACAATTTCCTATCTTGTGTTATTGAAGGAAAACAAATTAAAATACTTCATATATATCATTTTCTAATTGAGTTAATAACATTAACAAATTAATCTCTCAAAAAATTGTGTATCCTTTCAAAAACAACTTGACTTGGAATGGTATTCCGAATACAACAAAACACAATTATCTTGAAAAGGATACAACTCCCGGCCAATTTCTACAAATGACTTTGAATTTTAAAAATATCAACATCCACATAAATGCACGCAGACGCACATAAACTTTATGATGAAACTTTTCAATTTTCATTTATTTAAAATAAAAAAATGTATTTATTATATTATTAATTCCTTCTGTATTGTAAGCTTTTATTTCAATTTAGCAAAGAATATGCATCCAGAAAAATACCGAGCAAGAGAAAATGCCTCTTTGTTTTTCCAATTCCACATCTAAAACCGAATAGACCAAATGCCCCATCATTTGACTGGAAGATAATTTTGATTAGACATGCAAGTGGAGTAATCACATCTCCAGCGCATGAAAATAAGAATGACTGGCAAAGACTTTTCGGAAGACGAGAAAAGATGTGAAAGGAATCTTTCATTTTTTTTTTATAATTTCTCATTTTGTAATTTCAATTTTAATGTAGTTTTATAGAATCTCACCTCTCTCTTCAAATTCTCAAATATAATTTCACATGGTTGTGCTCTAAAACCCAATAGACCAAATGCCCCATCAGTTGACTGGAAGATAATTTTGATTAGGCATGCAAGTGGAGTAATAACATCTCCGGCACATGAAAATAAGAATGACTTGCAAAGACTTTTCGGAAGAAGAGAAAAGATGTGAAAGGAATCTTTCATTTTTTTTTTTTTATAATTTCTCATTTTGTAATTTCAATTTTAATGTAGTTTTATACAATCTCACCTCTCTCTTCAAATTCTCAAATATAATTTCACATGGTTGTGCTCTACAATCTGCTAAATCTATAGGACTACTCAATTTCATATAGTTAAAATTTTTTTTTATTATAAATACTATTCATCACAAATTTCAAATCATTCTTGTAAATTAGAAATTAAGCCTCAGCAACGCATTCAGAATATCGAGAAGATTTGATTGAATTAGATATAGTTCTAATAGGAGTCATTCTTGGTCAACTAACAATTCAACACCACCACTGTATGTGTTATAGGATGTGAATTCTAGATGTTCAATTATTAAATATTAAAATAAAAATGTAAAAATTATATAATTATTATATTTTTTTAACTTTGCATTTATAAAAAATAAACGTTTTCTCTTTTGTACTTTGCTAATTATCAATGGCATGAAAAAAAAAAAGAAAAAAGAAAAAGTATTTATTTTCACAGAGAGAAATATTTTTATTGGGTTAAAAAAATATGTACATATATATACAAAAATAAAATATGTAAATATAATATTAATTTTTATGAATAAATTTGTATTCACATTATTCTTAAAAGAAACTCCGTTTTCCTATTATGCTTATAATTCCAATCTTCACAAACATAAACAACTTGGACTCGAGCGTTTCTAATTCCAATTATTCTGTTCACAAGACCAAATAACCTCCCAGTTTACACGAATGACTTGACTTTTGAGTTTACTTGACTTTAAGCAACTGAAGACATCATGCGAGGACTATTTTCCGATAATTTCAATCTGCCTATAAAAGCAACTCAACTTCACTACCATTCTTATAACCAACCAAAACAACTTCTTCTCCAGTGTACGTTTTGCTTTGCTTATCTTTTAGAGTTTAAAAAAATTCCTACTGAGACAAAGAAAATATGGGGTTATTCATATATTTCATTCCATTTCTGCATATGGTTTCTTTATTGTTATTATTTCATCTTACATTTGCTCAATTTACTTCTTCCATGCGTTCAATCTGTCATGATAATGAGCGCTCTGCCCTGTTGCAATTCAAACAAAGCTTTATGCTCCATGAGAAAGCTTCGCATGATCCTTTGGCTTATCCCAAGGTTGTATCATGGACGCCAGAGAAAGAAAACAACAACTGCTGCTCATGGGATGGCATTATATGCGATGAAAAAACTGGTCATGTTATCATGCTTGACCTCGCTAGCAGTTTCCTTTATGGCTCTATCAACTCTAGTAGTGGCCTTTTCCACCTTGTTCATCTTCAATCGCTTAGCCTTGCTGATAATAATTTCAATTCATCTACTATCCCATCTGGTATCATTAATCTTACGAGGTTATCACATTTGAACCTTTCTAAATCTATGTTTTCTGGTCAAGTACCATCAGAGATTCTAGAGCTTTCCAAATTGGAGTCCATTGATCTATCAGCAAATGAATTGGAGCTCCAAAACCCAAGTCTGACAGTTCTTGTTAAGAAGCTAACCAACCTAATTGTGGTTGCACTTAAGAAAGTGAAGATATCTTCTTCATTACCGTCTGCCTTGACAAATTTATCTTCCTTAACATATTTATCTCTTAGAGAATGCGGATTGCAAGGTAAATTCCTGCAGATATTTTACAGATAATTATTTTTTTAAACTCTCAACAGAAAATCTTGAATCTTATATTTTTACTTAAATGTTAGAGCCTTGTCCTTTTCAGGAAAAATCTCGAATTCACTTGCTGTCCTTACCAAGCTCGAACATCTAGATCTTTCGTATAACGACTTTTCAGGTGAGTTGCCATCTTCACTTGGCAATCTTACCCAGCTCAATTATTTCGGAATTTCTGGGAACCATTTTTTTGGCCTAAATTCTCATTCCTTGTCTTGGATTGGTAATCTTGAAAAGCTCACTCGTTTTAAACTTTCACATAGCAACTTAACTGGTGGGATCCCTTCTATGCTTATGAACCTAACACAACTTACTGTGTTACATTTGAGTAATAACCAATTAAATGGTCCAATCCCATCTTGGTTGATGAACCTGAACAGCTTAACTGACATACGCTTGCATTCGAATCAATTGTCTGGCCGTATCCCAGTTGAAATTGGAAACCTAACCCAATTGCAGCGTCTACGTCTTAAGTTAAACCAATTAGAAGGCTCTATTCCCAGTTCTATCTTTGCGCTCCAGAATCTTGAGTTGCTTCACCTCGCTTTCAACAATTTGAGCGGTACAATAGATCTAAACTTGTTCTTTCATAATTTGAAAAGTTTAGTAAAACTAATTCTCTCGTCAAATAAGTTGTCATTATTCACTGGAACCAATGGTAATACAACTTCGAAGAAATTCAAAGTTTTAGGATTTAGATCATGCAATCTTAGCGAGTTTCCATATTTCCTGCACAACCAAGATCAATTAATATCTCTGGATCTTTCTTCAAACAAGATAGCTGGTCAAGTACCTAAATGGTTATTAATTGTTGGTATGAACAAATTGAGATATTTAAATCTATCTTCCAATTTATTGACAGGCTTTGAGCATGATCTTCATGTTCTTCCATTCACTTTTCTAACAACTTTAGACCTCAGTTTTAATAAGCTTCAGGGACCACTCCCAGTTCCATCTGGGTACACCATGTCCTATCTGGTTTCAAATAATCAACTGACAGGGGAAATTCAGTCTTGGATATGCTCTTTGAAGGAACTTCATGCTCTTGATTTATCGTACAATAATTTAAGTGGTATGCTTCCAGAATGTTTGGGTAACTTCAGTAATAAGTTGTTAGTATTAAAACTGCAACGCAACAATTTTCATGGGAACATTCCTAAAACATTTACGAAAGGATCGAAGTTGACGATGATTGATTTGAGCAAGAATTCATTGACAGGGAGAATATCTCGATTACTGGCCAACTGTCTACAGTTAAAGTTTCTTAATTTAGGAAATAACCAAATCACTGATCTTTTCCCCTCTTGGTTGGGAAGTCTTCCAGAGTTAGAGGTTCTCATCTTGAAATTTAACAAATTTTACGGAGTTATAAAAGAACCTAAAACAAGTTTTCCGTTTTCCAAGCTTCGCATCATTGATCTCTCTCACAATGGATTCACGGGTAATCTTCCCTCAAAAATCTTTGAGTGTTGGAGTGCTATGAAAGATATAAATGCAAGTAAGCTAACATATTTGCAGGAAGTATTCTTGCCACCACATCATACGGCGGGTACCTTTTATGGCTCCTTTGATTACTCATTTACGTTGAGTAACAAAGGCACAGAGATGGAATATCTGAAGCTCTCAAATTTGATTACAGCAATTATTTTCTCTGGCAACAAATTTTTTGGAGAGATCCCAACATCAATTTCGCGTTTGAAGGGGCTTCGGACTCTCAACATTTCAAACAACCATCTTGAAGGTGACATTCCATCATCTTTGGTTAACCTAACGGTGCTAGAATCATTGGACCTTTCCAATAACAAGCTTTCGGGAGAAATTCCTCAACAACTAGCAGAGCTTACAACACTTGCAGTTTTTGATGTGTCATATAATCATCTTATGGGACCAATACCGCGGGGGACACAATTCACCACATTTAACAGTAGTTCATTTGATGGAAATATTGGATTGTGCGGAGAACCTTTGCCAATAGAATGTGAAAGCCCTAATGTTTCCCAAGAAAAAGACTCACAATCAGAACCGACATTTATGTTGAACTGGAAAACAGTTTTGATTGGATATGCGTGTGGTACAATAGTAGGGTTGGCTCTTGGACACGTCTTCTTCACAAGAAAACAAGAATGGGTTGCAAAGACTTTTCGAATGCAATTGAAAGCTAGCAAGAGGAAGCAGAGACATAGAAATTGAATGGAAGTGCAAGTATTTTGTTGTTAAAACTTTTCCATATTGTAATTTCAATTTTAAATTAGCATATGAATTAATAACTGTTGTGTAGAATACATAAAGAATTAATTCACCATTCTTAAAGTTGTCAACTAAATTTTCACTCAGTAATCCATTTTGCTTTACTTGAGAATCTATAAAATATGATGAAAGGATATTATTTAAATTTAAATAGTTTAAAGGGCCGAAATGAACTAAAAGAAATAATTTATCATACATTCATCACAAGCTTACAACAGTGCTCGAGTAATTTGTAATTGAATGCAATTTATTTACATGGTGTTCTTGTGCAACAACTTCAACAAATGTGTTAGAAACTAAATAGTAACTATTTGATACCCTTTTGCTTTAAAAGAGTATTTTTACACAAACTAATTATGTGATAAATATATAATCAAACTCTCTCTTGACTAGTTGAAAATTGAAATCTAATAAATCATAATTCATTTTTAGTTGCCTTTAACTTACGAAGTTGATTCTTGGCATTTCAACTAATATGACAATTAATTTGGCACTATCACATAAGTGCTTAGACTACCCACTTGTAAATATATATGTGCATGTGTGTGTGTCTGTATAAACAATGATTACGTATTACCAAAAAATGATATTTGTGGTAAAATAAAAATAATTCATATAATGGAGATTTAAGATTATGTGAAAAGGTTTTTGTAATACCCTATAATTGAAATAAGGATACTTTGGTCATTTTAGACATAAGGGCATTTTAGTCTTTTTGATAAAAAGGGCGTTTTTGTTCTTTTATAAAATATCCGTTTGGGTGTTAAATTTACTCATTATTATCATACTAATATTTAGTAATGGGGATAAGGTTCATTTAATGAAAATTGGAAGAGTTTAGAGGGACTTCCGTTGAGGCATCATCTGCGCACCTGAGCT
>JAVXUL010017999.1:0-44594 GCA_035590515.1 Trichilia minutiflora
TACTTCTGGTACTGTCAACTGATGAGAAAGAGCCCTCTCGCTACCGTTTGACTAGTAAGATCGGGTAGGGTATACCAAGACGAGTAAACTCATCATTATTTGAGTCAAAAGCATACCTAATGAGATGGTATCCCCCTTAAAGACCGTATCCCCTAGACCAGTCTGACTCACCAATCGGTAGGCCTAGCCCTACAATGAAGCTATTCTCCAATTCATCTATCTGATCCCCTTTAAAAAGTCAACTGCCTACTCAAGCGTCTTACCTTCCTCAACTCACTCACCTACATTGCCTAGATCTCTTGCTTGCCTGCTGTCTTTCTTAATGGCTTACCTTATTGGGTTTCCTATTGCTTGTCTTCCTGGTCAATTAAGCCTTCTTTCTTCTGTCCAATCTAAGGAATATCACGTCTAGGTCAGCCCCGATATAAGACATTTCTTCCCTCTTCTGCTCACCACATACCCCTTTATGTCATTGACGAGGAAACATCAAACAATGTTCTAAATGTTCTACTTGGGCGGCGCATGAGAATTGTGTCGTCCCTTCACCAATGTTTCAAGTAAACCGTATGGTATCCTCCCATTCCTCGATCTTTAATTCAAGTCGTACAATGCCCGGGGACCTGGTGAAATCCTTGGATGCCAACCTTGGTGAAATCCTTGGATAAGTGGATGGCTTGGGGCCAATCGATGAATAGCAATCCCGGGACTCCTCAAAGGATGAGATTAACATCCAATCCCCTATCTCTCATGATTCTTGTTATTCCAGGTATCCTGAAATGAACAAAGGCCTGTTATGCTTAATGAGTCCTGGTTGCAAGTAATGGTCCGAAAACGTGATCAAAGCCAAAGACTCGGCATTTGAATAAGTTGGTTCACTACTTCTCATCTCAACTTTGTTAACTTTATTAGAATTAGAAAAGTCCTCTGGCTTCGTTAATGCGTATACTAGACTCGGGGCACCTTTAGTTCTTCAGACATCTTCAATGCATCGTATATGCTGAGGAGTGCAGGAATCTTTTTGAGGTGAACTAATATGTCATAGCGAGCATCTTGTCCATTAACCGCTAATCTTTGACCAGCAAGCATTCGTGGTCTCGGGTAAATTCGTTAAAGGGCTCTTGTAAGTGAAGCGGAAAAAGCCGATCCATTCCTGGATACCCTTATGGTAAGCTCTCCCTGGTCGCAGGACTGAGGTCACCCTTGAGGTGGAATTTGACTCACTGTCTCGGGGGACTTCAGGCACGTGTGCGTTTCGAGGAGCACTCAACTAAACGATTCCCGATGTGCTTCCGATGTGGAAAGTGGTTCCCAAAAGGAAATTAGTGCTGGGATGCTTTTGAGCTCGCACATCATAGACGAAAGACTTTTTGATCCGCCTTTTCTTTGCTTCGGTCGGCCTGTCATCGAAGGATGTTAGCAAAATCAGAAGAACTGGAGGGTCAAGCGAACTGTGAAATTGAATTCTTCGCCTAGTCTTAGCACCCGCACAGTAGAGGGAATACTTCTTCTGCGTTTTGTCTAGGAAGAAATTGATCTTCACTATCTACGGCTTTGGATCGGTCTCTGAAAAGCGTGGGCACAGGCCATCGCCTAGGGTTCTTTTTTTTTATGCTCCCATCCATACCCTCCAGGAATGAATTATCTAGTTCCTGTTCAAAGAATTCGTTCACTCTCCTTCTTTGATTGGAGAATTCCCCCCTTCCCCATTGACTCAAGGACTCTCTAACTTTCCCTACTAAGCAGACTTTCCAATGCCTAGTTCCAGCCTCGGATTGAGCAGGAGCCGATGCTAATATTCTTTCTATTCATACCTTGTTAAAGCTTGATTAAATAGACTCCCTAAGAGCATGCCTTGATTTCAAGGGCTCAGCAGCGCTAACAAACTGAATTGGGATCCTATCCTTTAGTAGTGCTCTTGTTTTGGTTCTTTTGATTTTGAGTGTCGAGAGTAGGGCATATGATCCACTATTTAAGTCAACACCATCCTTTGCTATACTATATGGAACTTTGCTTAAAAGGAACCTTCTCCTTTCGCCTTTATTTAACCTTAGAGCGGCATGGCCCAGCTAGCTAAGATGGATCATCAATGGATGCCTTAGGTCCTTTGTGAGCAGAGAGCCCCTAAATAGCTCCCTTTTCTAAACAGAGATAAAGATTCCAAACCTTAGCCTTGCATGACATAGGAATCCCATCCTCATCCACTACTAGAATCTCCTCTCTCATAGGTATAGCAGCCCTAGTTGAAGAAATAAGGATTGAGCCTAGTTCGCAAACACTCGTACAAAGCATACTTGAGATTGATTCACTTGCCTATTATTCAAGTGAGAGCACACTTACCGGCAGTCTATTTCAAGAGATTGTTCTAATTCTCCTCCGAAGTTGATAAAGACGGCGCTAATAACAAGCCCTTGCAAGGGTGAATAAGTCCTTCCTTCTGCAATTTAATAAAGAATGTGAGGAAAAGCAAGTATCTAGCCTGACGTCTATGCCAGACTATCCCTTCTAGCGCAATAGACGGGCAGAAGGAAGTGCCAGGTAGCAGCTTTGCTTGGATCGATCTCTACTTAGTAGGCTTTGACAGATTCAGTATCCCTCTCTCTTACGTAAACAAGACTGCCCCCTTTCTTTGGGCTTACGCATTATTCCTTCTTCCTATCAGCAATCCACTCCTTTCCAGCCACAGTTATTGAGGCTTACAGAGAATCCCTTAGCCCAGAATGAATCCTTAGAAAGTAGGAAGTTAGGCGCAGCCAGATGCATCTTCTTACCTGGATTTGGGTTCTATTCCTTAAGCCCTTTCAAGCGGCAAGATCAGGGATCCATAGAGAATAGGCTCTCATGTGAAAAGGAGAACAAGATGCTCAATGGGATGGAAAGGGGAAATGGCCTATGACCTTCCCATTAAGATATGAAGATGAGATTTTTTCCTTTTTATATCTCTAGTGGATTACTGCTTGAAAAGTCTCTTAAGAGAGGTTCTGGTTCTTTTGTAGTCTCCTTTTGCTCGTGATTCGTGGGGGGTCGTGTAAGAATTGGTTTCGACTCCCATATTCCCGCTGTTGAAGGGATAGGAACTCTTGTCTGCTTTGTTCCAGCCTCTGCTGCTATTGAATTTCTTGGTGCCATTGAATCTCTATCTCTTGGAGGCAGGCTATAAGGAAGCGAACGAACTTACCGGATGGATCCTGATGATCAAAGGAGGAATTGAGTGCCATCCCTACCAAAGTGGTCTTACCTTAGAAGCTTGGATGAGAGAAGTCCTATAATCATTATGAGAGCGTTGGAGCTTAGGTCAGGATAGTTTCCTTCTTTTCTTATTCTTAGCGACTGATCTACGACCAGCCTCATCGACACGGGAAGGCGGCTGTTCTCAGGACAAATGCCAAAGCAAATGCAAAGAAGAAGTTCTTAGAAGGAATTCCCGGTGCATGTGTTCTTGTTCTCGAAAGCACTCCCAGTCTCTCCCGGGCGAGCTCGACGGGCATGGTAGCCAAGATAGAAAGGCAGGTAATGGCAATTATAGGAGGTGTGCGTGTCTGTCTTTCCTGAGCTAGTGGCATATCGATAATATTCATATGCCTCGCCTCGAAGAGAAAGGAAGAAGAATCCAATCCCTAGAGCAATTCCGGTAATAAGAGCTATCGCCATTACCGCTGTGGGAGGGATGGAAGAACTCCTTGCCCTAAGACTGACTGAAGAAGATGGCATCAAGCCCGATTGAATCCGACTTCTATGAGCAGACGATTACTGAACACTTTCAACCGAATGCCTTTTTTCGGCAGTTACTATTTCCGGTGAAGAGTAGCTTTCCCTGTTAATGTACCCGGTCTAGTCTCTAAAGGAGTTTTTCCTCAAATGTCATTGCTAGCAAGAGCAGAGAGATCAGAAAAAAGTAGGCTTTTAGATGGGCTTGTGAAGGAGATGGAGGACTTTCGGAGCGGCCACTATACCCTTTGCGGGTGGACAAGCTTTGGCAAGTAAGCTAGGAATTTCGTATAGTGTAAGATAGAAAGCGGGCATATCCCCTCGAAAGAATCCCCTCTTAGCTACAGTAGAGGAGTGCCGTGCCCTATCCTGTCTACCAAGAGGCTGGAGGCCTAGAAGGAATCGAAGAAGCTGTGACAGAAAAAGCTGCAATTGGAATGCTTTCCGTGGCTAGACTTGAATCAGGCGAAGAATAAATCAGGCGCCTAGCTTTCACGTGTCGACTGCTTTCTCTTTCCTTCTGACTTTATCTTTTCGGCATAAGCTCTTGCCACTGAAGAAGCTGTTCTAGCTTAAGTTGAACCAGCTGTGAAAGAAGCGATTTGTCATGTTCACGAGTCAGCTCTTCTCGCTTTGCTCTTGATGCGGCGAGATCTGCTGCTCAAGATATCAAGATCAGTTGTAGGAATCTTTAGCAAAAATGCGTCTAGGTATACTATACTTGTAACAAAATGCTAATAAGAGCGTTTCCGGAGTTTGAAGATAGACAAATATACGTAAAATGTCGTAACGGGTGGGGACCCATATGTGATTCCATAACCAAAGAAGACAAAAACCCCAGGGTGCACTTTCTATTCTTGATATCTTGAATCAGGCGAAAGCACATAAAAATCACAAGAAAGAAGAAAAAGCTATAGGGAGAACGAAACACATAGTTAATGAGCTAAAGCAAGATATCAAGAGAAGATCGGTATGACATATATGATGACGAAGAAATAGAGAAAAAGTACTAGATTGTGTTTCGGCTAGACCTGAGATTCTAGTAGTAGGGACTTTGCCTAAAATCAAATCGGAAGAGCAGAAGTTTTCGTCTCCTTTTAGTCGACTTTCCTATAGCACTTCCGTTCCCGAAGTGGGGGAAAGGGTTCGCGCCTACCTTGAGCAGCATGGCTGGCCAGAGGAATACGCGGTGGTAGAGCACTATGCCCTTATCGACTGGCTCGCAGTTCAACTTTCTTTCCCGGTCAACAAAGAATCTCCGGGCGAATAAAGCAAGCCCGGGCGAATAAAGCAAGCGACAAAGATCCTTCTTTCTTTAAAGAGAGTCCTACGTATCTACTTCGCTGATTCGAGTCTCAATTCTTTGTCCAGAGCCCCTAATCAAGATGATCTTTGGCGATGACTTTCAGTTAAAAAAAGAAGAAAGCGGGGACATGATAGTAAGTGAATATGTAAAGTTATTGATGGAGAAGAGTCTTTCTTGGGAAAAGGCTTGAATCAATTGAATAGACAAAAAAGGGTGCCCGTCCTCCTTTTGGCCCATTCCATACCAAAAGCAATACGAGAGTCGGGACCACTGCAAAAAAGATTGATTCGCTTGTTCGAGAACTTATCTAACCGAAATCCAATTGAGGACTTGAGCGAAGAGCGCTTGATAGCCACTTTTTGGGGCTGCATGAAGAGGCTACGAGCTTGCCCGCTGTGCCTCAAAAAGCTAGGCAACTCAATCAAGCACCCAACATCCAGACGAAATTCCTAATATTCCTTCCTCGGTCAAGCTCGTAGATTACATACTCAAAAGGGACATGACCAAATGGTCCCTGCACCCGGATAGCCCCGTCACAAAGTTGCTAATTTCGGTACGCCGTGCGCACGAAAGGATCTCAACTGGTGTAGGGTTCTCGTCCCTCAGCCTCCCGCACCCATCTTCCTTTTCGGCGCATGTGGACTTTTTTTTTCACTTTAGCTTTCACTTTGCCATCTAGAGATAGTTTAGTTTGCCGTGAGTTAGGATACGGAGTTGGAAGAGAATGCCAGTATATCAGTTTATCTTCATCAAAGGCTCATAATCCAAGGACCCTTTCCTTTAGCCGACCCCTGGGTCCTTCAACCAAGGTCCTGTGGAATGAATAATACGATAGCTTCGCTACCCTTCCCATCAAATCTTCAGTTCCCAGCCAAGTTCAGAAGGAATTTATCTGATTTGCTTCGATCTCATGATCCTAGTATACTGGTATTGCTTGAGACTCGCACAAGATGCACTGTTGCTGACAAAATTTCCAATAAAGCTCAACTATCTAAAGTTATTAAAATTGATGCACAGGGAGCAGGTATTTGGCTCTTCTGGAGAGATGACGGAATGAAGATAGACTTAGTATCAAGCAACTTTCAGGCTAGCAATTGTCTTGTCTACGAGGGGGGAGAAGGAAAGGTTGGCTTTGATTCCAGGTGTTGACGTAATAGAAGGAAAAGTCCCTTGCTTAAGCCACAAGGCTAGATCGGGCTCAACTCTTTTACCATATATAAAGATCCAAGGTTACTCCCGGAAAAAGAATGCCCTCTCCAACTACAAAAAAGAAAAAGGGGGACCACCAGACCTCCCCGGGTTAAAGCCCTTTATACGATACGGAGATCTAGCCATAAAAGGAAAATTTTCCATGTTGGCACAGGTTCTTTTTTCTTATGGGTTAGCTGAACCCTTTTCCACTCCTTCGGACCCTTTCATCTAGCTAGGGCGCTAAGGTAGATGAAATGAAGATGACAGCCCAATGGAAGCCCCTAAGCCCACGGCACGGAGCGGTGGAAAATCCAGGTTTTGTCACATCAGAGACGAATGAAGACTGTAAAACTTTCGTGATAGGAGAAGGGAGCTTACTCCGCAGTCGCTCTTGGTGGTTTAGTAGGAGCATGGCTTAAGGTAGTCCCTGACTCTCGGTCTTCTGTAAAGGTAACGAAGTCACTAACTAGAATGTGGGGAAGGGCTAGGCTACTAGAAGGGATCGATCCTACACCCGGTTCAATTCGGTTTTGAGTTAAATCACCCGGAAAAGTCCTTACCGCTACGCCCCTGGGAAAGACATTCTTTAGGGAACGACCTTCAAGTGGCATCGCAATTTCGCTTTTGTCGAAAGTTAAGAGAGTTCTTTGATCCGAAGCAGTTCTTGCTCAAGTTGAACCAGCTGTGAAAGAAGCGATTTTTCATGTTCACGAGTCTTCTCGCTTTGCTCTTGATGCGGCATAACCGGTCTTAGCGAGATCTGCTGCTATATAATCTGATATAATCAGTTGCAGTTAGCTCTATTCCCTGACCTCGAGGGGATGCTTTTTTATTATAATAAGAGTATGGTATGCCATCACTGGTTGTTGCCGCTGTTCAGAGCAGGGCAAATGGGGAAGGAAGATGCTTTTTAAGAGTTCATACCCGAAGATAATTCGAGTTTTCTTCTGATATGGAGAGAAGGCCCTGTGCTACTATCTTACTATCTATCTTTTTCTTTTTAAAAGGATTGTTTCAGAAGCCGAGAGGTAAATAGAGAAGGAGCTAGCCTTTTCTAATCTTCTTTTTCGAGATGCAAGAGGTCACTAGTACCTGGAAAGAAAAGATGTGAGTAAAGAATCTTGCCACTGTCGTCGTAACCGCAGTTGGAGGATCGTCATTACCAGCCTTTTCTCTGTTTGAATCTCTTTCCTCTTTCGATTGTTATTTCTAGCTAGAATTGAATTTTCTTGAGTGTGGTTAAGCTATTCCTTAATACGAATCAGCAGAATAAGGGCCTTCGAACGAATTCTCCTGTTTAGTAAGAAAGCTGCCGTTGCCATTGAACTAGGCTCCGCTCCCCTTTAGCATGGAAACTAAAGAGTGAGTGAGATTCCGATTAAGCGAGGGAAGGAAGCCCGGGTTCAAGGGTTTATGAATTCGTTATCGTTGAAGGAATGTGACCAAGCCAAGAATGACAGAGAAATTCTCTTTCTTTTCTAGGAAGCTGAATCAGCACAGTTAGAGTTAGCAAGATCCCCTGCTATTTCACGTTGAAGGAAGAACGGATGTGATTGCTCGAGTTGAAGAAGTGGATGCTGGTATCGTATATAAGAGAACGACTGCTTAAATGACTGATCTCTCTCTATTGATTAAGTCATTTCCCGAGCCCGAGTCAGATGCCATGAAATGAAAAGCGTTAGATTTTTTTGTTTAATGTGCAGATTTCACCCTCTTTGCTTGAATGGCTTGTTTGCAGGTTTGACATTCTCTTTAGCAAAGAAGAAAGCACTACTTCATGGGAAGTTGCCAAAGGTCAGTCGCTAACGCGCCTTAAGGTAAGGCAGTTCACTCGTAAGGCCTCATTCATCTCTTATCCGGCTCCGGCAAAGGAATGAGTCCATGACTTGCTTCCCACCTACCGCCCCTTCCCCAAAACCTTAAGTCAGACTTAGCTGCATTGTCTCGGATAAAAACCTATCCTCCGGTTTGACTTCGGTTGGCTGTACGTATATGGTTGATTAACCTCAGCTTATTAAGTTGAATTAGTGTACTCAACTTAATAAGTAAGTTGCCTTGGTAATCAAATCAAGGTGCCTTCCAACGACAGAACAAGATATCTCTGTCGTCTAGGCGAGTTTTGACTGTACACTGCACTGATGTGTTGAGAATAGGTGGTGAGTTTTCCCCGGGATAAAAAGGCTGGTAAAAACCCGTCTACCAATGTCATTTCATGAAGATGGACCCTGGCTTGGGGGCGGGCGCCTATCCGACATATAATTGGTACAGCCGGTATAGAAGATTATTACGATGAATTATTCTATTTCTAGTTTTCAAATTGAATTTCATTTTTTTATAGTTTCAGCTGCAAAACTGAAAGTAGCACATACTATGACTAGAGGGGGTACAAGCTGGCCTCTGACTGGTGGTCTTCTTCTCTTTAGCTTGCTCTCTTTCACACTTTTTCCTCTCTCTTTTCTGTCAGTATTGCTACCTCTTGTTTGGCCATGACCTGATCCAAATGCTCAACCACAACCTCACAGCAGTGGTGGGAGACTGCAGGGCCGGACCTGATGCGGGATCCAGCTAGACCTTTGACTTGGGATGGTTCTGTGGAAGCTTTCAAGAAGAAATACTGTCCGAGGACCTTTCTGCAAAGAAGAAGGAGTTCGCCAGCCTAAGTCAGGATGGTATGACTGTCTTGGAGTATGAGCGCAGATTTACAGAGCTATCTCACTACGCGCCTGAGTTAGTGCCGAATAAGGAGGCTCGATGCGATAAATTCCGTGATGGGTTGATCTTGGAGGTTCGCTCTAGATTTTCATGTGTGGGCATTTCCAGCTATGCTGGGTTGACAAGGCCTGTCAGGCCGAGAGAGAGCACTTGGAGTTTAGGGCACGTAGGGAGCCGCATAAGAGGGATAGATCAGATGGGCAGAGAGCGTCAGACACCGATCCCACCGCAGAGCAGTCGATGTCGCAGGGGCAGTATAGACAGGGTGTCCTCAGGGACAGCAGAGTAGTACTATGGGATTTATTGTTCAGAGTACAAGAGGATCCGCTCAGAGATCTTCGGGAGTCTCACAGTTGAGGGAGACCCGGGCTGGGGGACAGGGTTAGCAGGGAGTAGGTGATAACTATTTTCGGTATGGACGATCAGGGCACATAGCACCCCAGTGTCCAGAGAAGGTGAAGTTCTCTTACCATTGTCATCCACCAGGACATGACGCCAGCGGTTGTCCCCAGGGGCCGACAGGGAGTACGACTACTGGGGGATTTGATAGAGATCATGATGGTCGAGATGGAGGAGTTATAAAGGGAGGGGCGGAAGCGTTGTCCCCTTACGTTACTGGTGTAATTATAGATCACCTTCGGGCTCTGTAAGACCTCGTGATCTTGTGATTCCTGGTGATGAGTTTTATGAATCAGATGATCCGCAGACTATTCTAGAATACACCGTGTTTCGTCAGTGGACTCGGAAGTGGCTTGCGTGGCTATCTTGGCAAGGTGGGGGTGGACATAGTAATGAATAGAATCTAAACAAGTTGCTTAGTCCCATGGAAATTCAGGAATGGACTCTCCCAGTGCAAATCCAAGTATGATTGCTCCAAACATGACAGCAACCGCTTTCTATTCTTTGAAGTCTTTTCGGTTGAGTCGTGCGGTGGGCAAAGATGAATCGTCGAGGCCAACCATATGTAATTTCAAGGGCAAAGAAAGATGATGTATTCAAAAGGGTGCTCGGCTGGCCGGTCAAAGACTATCTATGTTGGTCGACTCGCTTCTCTACTTGAACCGTCTTCGTTAGCATGTCCGCTAAGTTCTCCTTGGTTCCCACCTTTAACAACCGCACTTTGCTTTCTTCAATGATTTCACGGACGTAATGAAATTGAACCGCAATATGCTTTGTCCTCTTGTGAGAAACTCTTGGCCAAACTCATGCTATCACAAGAGAAAGAAATGGGTTTAGAGTCCGATCTCACGCATTAAACTTTGAAGCCACACCGCTTCCTTGCAAGCTTCCGTCAACGCCATATACTCGGTAGTTGACAACGCCCCTAATTCATGAGGCGATTGATGCTTTGACATCCAACTAATTGGACCATTCCCAAACAAAAAAAGAACCCGTCCTTAACGGCCTCCTTTTTTATTTGTCGAAATCACCGGCCAAATTTGCATCAACAAAAGCATGCATGAGTTCCGAATGTTATATATTGAATAACAACTTGTGCCTCTCAAATAACGAAGGACCCACTTGGCTGCCTCCCGAGCTTTACCCGGATTCGCCATAAACCGACTTAGAACACCAACCGAATAAGCCCAGTCTAGTACATACCATGGCAAAGATCAAGCTTCCCACAAGGCTCGCATAAGGGTGGTCTACGATCACTTGTCCTTGACTTATTAAAGTTGTTAGGATGCTTACTAGCTCGCACTTGCTTGCTTCTGCTCTGTAAGTGGATTGAGGCCTGGAGTTCGTGATCCTTCTTCTATTATACGAGAGAAGGGTGAGACTCCTTTCCAAGGGTAGGTGGCACATACATGACATTACCATACAAAGAAGGCCGGGCAGAGACATTTCTTATTAAAGGATCGTCAGCCCCAACCCAAATCGCTTCGCTTGCCGGAGAGGCGACATCGGATTGTATCTGACTTCTTAGACGTTAGCCCCGTGAACCGCTCACTCGCTTAAGCAAGTACAGTAGAGCTCTATTTCCTGATTGCAGGCATTCCGTCAATATAGATTGGGCTTCCTTTACCCATACCCATTAACGAACTCTGTAAGCTCAGTCCGCACAAAGTCCTTTGCTTAACGAAAAAGGCATGACGACGCAGCATCACAGCTATCAAAGGCCAAACAACCCACCAAAAAGGGCAGTTGAGCCAGTGGAGGCTTGCTTCGCATAGGCTACACAAGCTAGGATTGTTGATTGATTGTTGACTGGTAGAACATGATTCTTTCGCCATACTACGCATGGTCAGAAAGCCCTTTTTTGACCGACCCACTAGAACATCAACAAAGATTGCATACCCACGATCTAAAAGAGCGAAAGTACAAGCTAGAAAAGACCTTCCTAGGAAAGAGATGGCTTCTCGACCACTCTTCCGAATCCAGTGCCAGGCGAGGAAGCTACGAAGCAGCATCTGAACCTCCCCTGCCAGTCCGGCTTGTGTAATCTGTGTAATCTTTTAAGCGTGTGAGCAAGCTTGGGAGCAAGTTTAGGAAAGCCAGCAAGAAATAGGGATCGGGTAAATGCAATCTATTCTCATTCATCTTGTGAGCAAGCAGCCTTTCAAGCATTTCAAGCAGTCCAATATAAAAAACTAGAAAACTCATCCGCTTGTAAATGAGGGGTCTAATTAGCACTTGTTGAATCCTTTATAGAAGCAGCTCTTTCAAAAGCACCAGAAAGATCTTATACATTAGCGAGTTCCCAGCCCTTTATAGTACCTTCCTCAGCGCCCTTTGTCTTTGCTTCACTGGAACTCACTTAAACGGACTATACTAAGGCCTGCCAGGAAGAGGGAAAGACTCACTCAAGGAAGCCACATACTAACCCAAATTCATCTATCCTCAGCTATTCACTAACAGCCGGCTTGCCTTATATAGAGCTGCTTGAGTGCTCCAGTCCAGCGCTGGAGTTCCTTAATGCAGCTGGAGGGCTTACTGGCTATAGTTTAGTTTGAGGGGGCTTTCGTTCGCAACAAGGTAGCCTTAGGGAAAACCTATGGGCTGGTAAAGGTGTCGTGGCTCCGAGGGTCACTTTGTGGCCTCCCTTGCCTGACCCTGTAACAAAGGTCATCAGATATATCAAACTTCCCTCTCTTCTCGAGACCTAGGAATCGGAGCTAAGTGTGTAAGTTCTTCTAAGGGTGCTTGAAGTCAGACCTAGTCAGCTTCTAAGTCAGCTTTCAGGCCTGGAGTGACCGCATCGGTTAGTTTAGTCTGATGGGGCCGGCTTCTAATTCATCTATAATATAAGTTCAGGCTCTGAAAGACATGCTGAACTCCACTTGAAAACCATATCAACATTCTGTCTTGCAAATAAGGCATATCCTCAAATTTTTGAAACGAGACCCTTATTCCCTATCGGTTCCCGGACCTTCCCCTTTGATGTTGGGAGGACTGGTCCGCGGTCTCACTCTGGGGACTTTGCCTGGCCTGCTCGACTGCTTGACGAACCGGCTTGATTCTGATCAGTGAAATGAACTCGTAGCGGCCTGTTGTAAGTAGTCGGACAGAGATTGAATGCTTCTCTATACAAGCTATCAGAAACTACTGATCGCTGGCTACCTCACTTACTGCACGCTGTGAGTCTTTCTGGTTCTCCTATTTGAATTCCGTCTCTAAGCTCACTCTCTCCGGTTATGTGCCCCCCTGCCTTATGTGGTCTTCTGCATATAGAGGCAATAGTTTGTCTTCTGTACCATCCATCTTTAGCTCACCCGTGGGTAGTACCGCTTAGTAAGGTTATTGTGCTCTGAGCTAGGGCATTCAAAGCGAAGCTGTCTTTCTTTCCGAGCTCAGCTTTCCTCTGGATTGTCCTGAAGTTGTTACAAAGCCTGTACTCGGCTAAGAAGATGAAGCGAAGGAAGGACTGGGAACAGGGCTACCAAAAGAAAGGGGAATGATGCACCCGTAGTGATATAGACAGAACGCACATTCAAGGGTTAAAGAGCGGATCTTTCTTTGATCATCCAAAAACAAAGAGTCATTCAAGAAGCCGATATCAAAGCCCAGGTTCAAGCCCAAGTCGTATAAAGTCGGGTTCAGCTTTCTATGTGGGAGATTACTAAGTCCACTTCCGGGGCGTTCCCCAGACAACTTAGACAAGTAGTAGTACGGTTCGGAAGAGAGGACGAGGCTCAGTATTTGGTAGTCGCTGTTGGTCCTGCCTGTAAGGCCGAATCACGAGTAGAAAGAGAACTTGTTGATGGTGAGGGCTTTGATTTGAAAGCTCGCTCGCTTTCTCGCTCGTAGAGAGGGAGTGAGTTGATCTTCGGTAGGGCGCTATAGCATACGAGGCTTAGATCCAGTTGCTCTCGCTCCTTTATTAAACCTTCCCCCTTTTAATAATAAGAAGGTAAGCATCAAAGCCCAGAAAACCCAACCTATACAAAGAGCTCTTTTCAGCCCCTACTCCTAACAAGTGAAAGTTGCTGGCACCCACCATATTAAGCTTGCTTCGGGGCCGATCTCTTGTATCGGAGCAAACAAATTCAATGATTTTCTATATTCTTTATTTTATTGTTGAGTTTATTCCACCACAAATAGATTTGCCGGGATAGAGACTGGGAATTGGATGCTTCCTCAAGAGCAGCTTCTTCGAGAACAGCCAATGAGTGCACAAGAGCTGCTTAATATGGCCAAGAGTTGATTCCATTTCAGCGCTTACTCTAAGAAGAAGACCTGTTGATGCGGCGGCTAGGATCTTTCCGCTTGACGAGGGATTAGGCCTATCTGCCTTCATTAAAGTAATAAGATTGCCCAGCATTAGAAGCAGTTTCCATCTTAAGGATGGATGGTTACACTCTCCTTCCCCACTCTTTGAGTCGATGACTGCTAACGGAATTCCTCACTTTGGACCTAGAGTCTTTTGTCACTTCCCTTGCAAACACAGAGAACAAAGGCACTTCTTTCAAGGGTTTCTCACGGGGAGACTGAAGCCAGAAGGGCTAGTCTAAAGGCCTTGCCTTATGAAAGAAAGTACCAGGAAGGAGAAGAGGAGGCATTACAAGGAGCGAAGAGAGTAGGCTGCACGTGACAGACTCTGCTCCTATTTCAAATGCTGCTCTTGCCGAAAAAGGCTTATCCGGTCTTAACCTCTTAGCATACGGCCGGTCTTAGGTTTAGGTCTTCAGTTGCTTACTCCTTTCCATACGACCCGAGGGAAGAAGCTCCTGTCTCTTCTGCATTTGACCTGAGACTGGGAGTTGAACTCTATCGATTGAAATAGACGGCTAGGAAGCATGGTTGCCCATTTGGAGGGAGGAAACTCAACTCAAAAGGAAGAGTCCCTATCTCCAGGAGCAATACAGGAAGAACCGCAGCTATTGAAAATAAGCGATCTTAGCCCTTATGGCGGAAGTTTTGTCGGAAGAGAAGTAGGCAAGGAGTGAACACCATCCAGATAGATGCTTTTTGAGTTCCCGGCTCCCGGCCGGAATACGAGGCGCAAAGCGTAGTGGATCTACTATTCCTGCTATCTGACTTCCCGAGGGAGAAGAAGCTGTTCTAGCTCTTGGCGACTCGGAACGAATGGTAGCATGGTTCGAGATGGAGATGATGAGTAGGGAAATGCCTTACTTAGCCATAAGAGAGGGATGTCGCTTCTCCCGCTGCTAATGTCGCCTCTGCCGCTGCATCGCTCTCATCTTAATGGCTGCCAGTCAAATGGAGGCAGAGATAAACGAAGTGAATACCCGGTTTAGACCGTCGGGGAAGTCGACTCAGCAGTTCTTGCTTTTGTTTCAGAAGCTGTGATAGAGGTTGCTTCGCTTCCTTGTTTCCACTGTTGAAGGAAAAGGGCTGCCATTGAATCTGTTGAGTTTGCTGCTATCATAGATAAAGAAGAAGATCCCAAACCATCGATTTTGCTGTTGGAGGAAAGGTAGATGGGAGCGATCCCAGACCAGACCCGGGGAAGCGAGGAGGAGTTTGACTCTTGAGATAGAGCCAGATAGTAGAGATGCTTTTCATAACTATCAGTTCAATATCTAGTCAAGTACCCAGGGGATGAGGCTTTCCTTCTGATTCTAGTTTTGTTTTCTATGGGTCACGAATCGGTCTTGGACGAATAAGGGCTGCAAGTCCTCACAGACTAGGAAAAACAACTCCTGTTGAAGAAGTTGAATTGGCTTTGGTCCTATTTCTGATTATAGAAGTAATTAATTGATCTCGGCTTAAGGTTGCCCGAGGCAAAGACGAAGACGAAGCTGCTAGTAGCCCTTCCCCCAACTGCGGATATTTCAACTAAAGAAAATCTAATGAGAGGGGATTCCTCTCTATCAAGTCCTTCACCTTCAACGAGTGAGATTTCTGACCTTGTTGGCCTAAGGACTGCGCCAATCTCGATGAAAGTCGAACCATGGAAACCATTTGAACAAGAGTAGCGGAACACTTTCCCTTCCTTTTACCGCTCTGTGGTACTGCTTGTTCGTGAATAAGAGAAAGCAGCAGATTCAATAGCTGCGGAGGCGGGAAAAGAGCACCCCTGTTTCAGTTTAGTGGTACAGGCTTGATGGCGCTTATGCCCCTTCAAAAAAAAGGCACCTGACTCTTAATCATAGACAGACTTGCACTGACCTCAACATAAGAGTCAGAACCAGGTATGTATGTATATTTCTCTTTCTCAGTCTTCGATCGATCATTCTCTGCTTCAAATAGGAGGGCTTTCCCAGCTAACAAGGAAGCGGGATTTCAAATAGAGGTCAATTCTGAACTGGACCGAGATGGCCTGTACACCAATTGACTGACACCATTCCTGAATAAAGGAAGATCGTTGCGAGAAGACCACCCTCGTGTAAATGCGGAAGCTTGGCAGCAGTAGAATGAACCTTGAGATCGGGTTTAATTAAAAGGGATTCGAGTAGCGGGAAGGTACTAATTGAATAATCTCCAGCAGGAAAGGGAGGAACCGAACTAGCTAAGGCTAATTTGGATACGAGAGTAACTAGCCCGAAGGGCAAGGGGTTGAGTACCTCTCACGATAAGAAATTTATGTGTGCAACGTTTTTGAAGAAAAAGAGAAAAGAATATATTACCCAAGAAGCACCTCAGAAGGGAAACGGTGGACACAAATCGCAAGGCTGACAGAGCCTCACTGCTGGGCTTGGGCTGGCAGGCACAAAACCGAAGCGGGGATAGCATTGATTTGGTTCCATCAGCTAACGCCACTCCGAGCGGAAGAGAATAGCTGAGTTTAACGGCATCGTGAAATGAGCTGAAGGCCACTCTCTCCTCGATAAAGAAGGGATAAGAAAAAGAGAGGGAAAGTGGGGATTCGCCCCATGTCTTAGATATCCAAGTGAAAGTTAAAGATTATGACTGTTGGTTGAAAATTCTATTCTGTCTGACCTCGTGAAAGCAGCTATCCGCCACTCTCCCATATAGGCCAAGAGCGGATCGCAACTCAATTGGCAAGAAGCACTCCAATCAGGTCTTGCTGTGCGCGAAGATCGGCAACGAGTTCAGCTGCTCAATGGAAGCGGAGCAGCTAAGCTTTCCCCACGCGGTTAAGAAGCTGAAAGAGAATCAATAGAAACCAGGGACAGAGCTTAGTTTAAAAACACTCTGGTCAGACTGTCGAATCCAATAGGGAAGAGTCCAGCAGTCAGCCATTCCGCCCTTTCTTAAGGGGAGTAAGGGATCACATTCAATGAGAACAACCAGAAGCCCATAGGTTCTAAAGAAGGTGCCGGTGCAAGAGGCAAAAGCCCCTTTAGCGGTCTCAGATGAGCTTTCCTAATGCTGTCTTCTTCTCCCTTCCGAGCTTTTCTGTTATTCACTTCCTGTTTCATCATACTTAAAAATGTATCTCATTTTTGATTACTTTTGCATATATATGAGATTACTTTTTTGAAATGAAAGTGCCCAACTCACTAATAGAATCGACTTGAGTCCATTTTTACGGGGTTTTCTCAAAAAACTTTCTAAAAAGTGCTGAGATATAGAAAGAGTATTGCATAGACTCGAATCAGTAATGACTGAGATAGAAGAAGTCATCTTCTAGGCTTGGGAAAGGGATCGAAGGAGAAGCTTTGGCATGACGTGGGAGGCATTCCATAAGCATGGCATTGAACTCAATCCGCTGCTATTGATCTACAACTGCTGTGCAAGTGTAATCTCCACTTTCCTTCCTATCTTTAGCTGGATTCTAACCTGTCAAGCAAGTTCAGTGAGCCGAGGAAAGGCAGTGAAGGTTTTCCTCCGGGTGAAAGCCCTGGGTTGCGTAGAGAAAGGATAATAGAATTTTGAAACCAAAACGACTTTCCTCAAAGGAAGCCGCTTCACTGATTGAGTTGATGAGCGAAGCCACTTGACCGATGAGGTGAAGGAGTTCGAATTCTTATAATCACGAACAGTGAAGTACCACTATCTTTTCTTGGTCTTAAATTGCATTAATAATTAAGAGAAGTGCCTACCTTAACTTGTTCGAGCCCTGACGAAGATGAGCATCTTTCTGTATTATTAATCCAACTCAGTCAGCTCTTACCCTTTATGTGATCGGCCTGCTTATTGCATAAGGGGTGAAGAGGTTTCTCGAATTAAAGAAAGGTAAAGGAACTGATTATAGAAACCAACAAAATATCAAAGAAAGGCTATACATACATTTCCTTGGCCTTATGTATTATGTACCTCTGAGCTACCTCTTCATATCCTTTCTGATAGAAAATAGAGAAAACACCTCGCTATCATGGGCTCCTATACTGTCTGAGATCGCTGATGGAGTCAACCCATCTATGCTGAAACTTTTTAGTTGGACAGCTTCCTTGCCTTAGCCATGTGTCCTAGCTAGCTGCAATCCAAACCTAAGCCTACGAAAGCTATATGCTACAAAAAGAAAAGAGGGAAGTAAGCAATGGGCTAGGAAGATTGAGTTTAAGAGGTTCAACCATTCTTTGTCCAATCATTCCCTCAGAGCTCCTTCAATAGCATTGGACTAACTCGCCACGGGAAAGCTAGCCATGAGTAAAGTCAGGTTCTAAGCCCTACGCATGTGCATTCTCTTGCAGAAAGAGCACATTCGAGAAGACCGTAAGCTCCTCCTCCTAGCACTAAGCCGAGGCATAGGAATGTGTTTTGGTAAGAGGAAAAGCATGATCCTACAGCTACTAGTCCTATAAAAGAGCGGTAATGCCCAATCTATTCTACAAAGCAAGGGAGACCAAAGTAGCAAGAACAAAGAAGAGGGGATCTTGCCGATTCTTCTTAAAAAGCACATCTTCCTCAATAGAAAGCGATCTTGCGATAACCTATTTCAAATTAGCGCAAGATCGGCTGTTGTTTACAAGCACCTTTTTTATCTATCGTTGATGTCGGCATATCCGCGGCACTCTCTTCAATAAGAGACTTCGCCTTCGGTGACTGGTTGATTCATCTATAAGACAGAGGGAACGAAGTAGCTCGACTGAATAGTGGAGGAACTAGATGTAAGGGCACTCTCCAATCCCCTAATGCCTATCCCGATCCCGCCGCTCTTTACCCTGATGTAAAGTCAAAGCTTGAAAACGAGTTGGCTTGAGGAGATGGTTAAACTTCCCTCTATCCTTTGCTTATTCGAGACTGCTGGATCAAATAGGTTTAAGCCAGTCCTCAACCTCAAGTGGTATAGTGAACCTCTCTCCCATTCAGCCATCAAGCACGAAAGCAAGAACGAGGAGAGAGAAGATAGCCCAAAGCGAAACCAGAGCCAAGTAGACAGATAGCCTTACAGGGACCAATCCACCTAAGCTAAGGATATGCTGAAACAAGAGAATAAAAGAAAGAAGGGCAGCATATCGATAGCGAGGTAAAGGCTAGGTTTGCATCGTATATGACAGGAGTCCTGCCTTTTCAATGTGGGTTTTCCAGTTAAAGCTGCTAAGCCTTTACCAGCTAAGGAATCTATTCAGAATGCAATAGATAATAGAAAGTTAGACGGCAAATACGCGGAATATTCAATAAACAATTTCACCCTTACAAAACTATTCCTCACCCTTGCTATTCGATTCCTCCACTACGAAGCTTTCCCCCGCAGGTGCTGCCTGAGAGAGAGTAAAAAGAAAGGGGCGCTACTAGCCCTTCCCTGTTTAAGCTGCTTATGCCCCCCCTTACTGAACTGAATGAAAGAAGCTACCGATGAGAGAGAGCCCTAGCAAACGAATCCGCCTCTACAGGTTCATTCCTTCCGTACTGGTTGTTCTCCCCCCAACGATCCAGCAACCCTGCCCCAAGAACGCCAAGCCAGATAGGGCTCGTAGGCCCCGTAATGGACATAGTATATGGTTACAGAAACAAGACGTCACTAAACAAAACAAACTCTTCCTCTCCTACTGACTGACTGCCCTACACTAGCTTACTATTGGATTCCTCCGCTTGCTCATGAGCTTGGCTGTACTCGTCCTACGCTGGAAAGAATCCCTATATCTGATCTATAGCCGAACGGAAAGAACTGAGAATCAGGATCCACCATGCCGCATTCCCCATTTTGAGTATCGATACGCTTGCAAACGGTATCGGCACTACAACAATCTAACTACTTCTTTCTTCGAGAATGATGTAAAACTAAAAAGAAAGTCTCCCTTCTCTTTCATCGATTGGAAGATGTTATCTCAAACCTGTTCATCAACCGGGAGTCGCCAGCAACAATCGGACATCTTTCTTTACTTGTTTCATCAGTCAAATCTTCCCTCCTTGCTCGTCGGTTTAGTATCATCAGGTGATCCCACAGGGAGAAATGACCGTTATTTTCCTTTTGTTTTTAACCTCAATCTACGTAGAAAGCCCCTAGTCAACTCGATTGCATCGATTCTTATAAATTTCATATCTTTATATACACCAATTTCTATCTTTTTGGTTGGTCTTCCTCACAAGGCAGCAGTCTCACCAGGAGGATTCGCTATGGAAGAGCGTTTGCTTGCTTAAAGAGCCTCTTTCCTCTTCTTGTAGTATGAGACTGAAGGTCAATGTTTAGTAGGCGCGATGCCGGGGTTCCGATAGCTTCGTTGAAATACTTGTGATTCGGGTTATGGTTCTGTTACGGGCCAACCTTACTTCATGGATTCGATCCAATAATTCACTTTATCTATGAATATGTCTGGAAGACGCGAAAGGTCGATCATCGCACGCTTGCAACGAGCGAGAAGTAAATTGCCCACTCTTCTAGTGCGGAGGATATCTTAGAAAGCCAAAGTTAGAACATCCTATATAAATAAAATGACTTTCTTCGGTTTTTCTCTTCCATTCAAGAGTTATACTTCAGGCCTTCCAGAGGTGTAACCGTGTAGGAGGATTCAAACAGGTCTTCTCTTCTTCGGCGCATGCATCAGCCAATAACCCTATACGTCTCTTATTTTCACTATGAGTCGCCTCTTCCCGGAGTATAAGTTGACGAGCCAACCAACATTCCCATATGTGGAAAGCTTGACTGAACTATTATACCGCCATTGATGACTTAGCATACATGCTACGAAATCGACTTGTCAATAAAGGATCTACGAGCATTCCAACCTCTTGTAGAGGTATAAGTTACGAACTGAAACCGTGAGCGTATTAACCGAAGCCAACTCGATACCGACTATCCAGGCTCAGGTATCACATCACTCACAGCAGGGAGCTTAGCTGGAGTTTTTGCTTGGCCATAGATTGAGACTGTCAGAGCTTGGACAGAGCTTGGTTGGACCAGCCACTACATTAGATCCATCAATTGAGGCTTGGACCTTGTCTCTCGAACAAAAGCAAAAGTGAGCGGCTGTATTCTCTACAGATCTGCGTGTATTCATCCATTGCATCAGGTTCGGCTCCCTTCGAGTGCTTCACCGGCGGACATATATGAGGTGTCTACTGACTTTGTATATAAGCAAGCGCATTTTGAAGACATGTCTCCACACCATCCTCCAGTTCCGGACGTGCACAATCAACTCATTGAACCCTTGAGCAGGAGCATGGATGTTTTGACAGATGACACCTGTGTTGCACGACTTCGAAGTTTGATCGACGCAGTCGTCCATCCGCCCGCTCTGTTCTGAACCGCCTAAAGGTCTCCCCTTCCTAATCTCCATTGCTCGCTCTCAAAGTAACTTCAGCTCTTTTGGAGAAGATAAATCAGAGGGCGTCCATCCTTGATGAGATTCCTCTTAGCATCTCCCGCTACCAGAAGGTTTCCAGTCTACTCAAGGAAAGGAGAGAGCTTACCGCGAAGATCGCCTACCTCCGTTCCGAGCTAGATCGATGTCAGGTAAGACTGGTTGAGGATCAGCTTGGAAGTACTTCTATAGACGAGCTGGTTGCCATCGCCAGGGATCAATAAAATAGTCTTGCCGTTGTTCGAAAACAAGTGCAGGAGATCAGAGTCCAAGCACGTGCAAATCTCGTGGCACACAAAGTAGCGGAAGCAGAATGGTCCCATCTTGCTTCTGACTTTTGCTCTCATCTTGACTTGTACTCTATGGTACTTCCAGGGAGAAGCCATGCACTTTCCTCACTACTAGAATAAGAGGAATTGTAGATGAAAACAAAGGCCATTGAACGAAGCCCAAATAGGGCGCAATTAGTCCTTTTCCTTCTCATCTCAGATGCGGATAATCTACTTTTAGGAAAACCGGACTAAGTATCATTTTCTAATAATAATTTAGTAATAAGTAATACAGGTACGGTACAGACTTCAATCGTGACAGGAGCGTCGGAAGCTCTTCAAAGACCTCAGAAATTAGTCTCCGTTATCGCTTCCTGAACCTTGCTATTGAGAAGGAAGATTGCATTCATTTCCCTGGTCAGAGCATAGACCTATCTTGAGATGGGAGGTCTCACCTTGCTCTTGACACAAGACCTAGCAATGGATGGGACCCTTTGATACATTCGAGTGTAGACATTCGAGACCATACAACCTGCTTTCAAGACAGGCGATAGTTTGTGTGCATCGAGCTCCCTTTGCAAGACCTGCTATTGATCTAACCGGCACGATTCTAGCTTTCGAGGGCAGTCCGAGATGTTAATGAACAATAGGTCCATCTCACAACTAAGAAGTGGCAATCAAGAGAATGAATATTCATTGCTAGCCTTTTTCTTCTGGGCCAGTATCAAACTCTTCTTTTGAGTATGATTCTTGCTACCACTTTGTTGATTTTGCAAACCAATGCATTACGCCACTAAGAATGGAGGGACGAGGACTCATACATAACAAAGAGAGTCAAGCAAAAGCATTGAAATCGGACTGCGGAAAAGACGTCAGCGGAAGGCCTGAAGCTTAGATGTCTAGACATGATATTCTGAATAGACAACCTATCACATTATAGACCAATCAAAAGCCCTTTTTCAATCAATAAGTCAAGATGAATGGTTTAACATTTATTTAACGAAGCGAGAAAGAATAGCGCTACGTATCACATCAAACGATTCAGTCGGATTCTAGAAAGAGTAAACTAACTATCCCACTCAAATGAAGAAAAGAAAATAGAAGGAACTGTCTTCAGGCTCAGTCAGGGGGAAGGTCGCCTAGTCGAATAGGAAGGGAATGGTCAGTCGTCCTAAAGGAACAAGTCCTCAAAGGGGCACCTGCATTCATAGAAGACCCGCGCTTCCCAAGGTATCATAGACCCGAATTAAGGCTCAGTCAGTGTCAGGGTGGGCATAGTCTAATAGGGAGCTCAAGCACCAAGACTTCAACGTCGTCGTCGTCGCAGAGGAAAGGAACTTGAGGATCTTCCCTGCTTGAACCGTGGGTGAGTATAACATTTCTTTCTATCACAATATGAAACTTTTGGTTTGGAACTGTCGGGGTGCAGGGATTAGCTTACAAGGAAAGCTGAGCCGGATGATTGGGAAGAGGCTGCAGTTCACCGAGAATGACGGAAGCTCTAAATATTACATATTCCCTTTGGTTATCGGGTAGGGTTGGAACATAGGTAGGTATCTAACTAGGCTTGGTCATGGATCGCGGTTGGAGACCTCTAATAACGCTTTTTTCAGTTATTCCCACAGTGAATTCAATTGCAAAGAGAACAGCGGCAAGAGAGATGGCAACAAGAGGATGAGAAACCTTCTCACCTTAACCAGGTCTCAGGGAAGTTCCTTTCATTTCTATGCAGGCGAAGGAGAGTGCTATCAGAGTTCCAGAAACTAGTTAAACCAGTAGGCTATCGAGTTGGAAAATCCTTCTGTCGACTAGCAAGTTGTCGATCAAACAAACCCCTAGTTTCTTACTCCGCATTCAGAGTCGTCCACTAATGGAACTAGATTGAAGGTGTCAGAGTCAACGAAGACTAGAGTGCCTTTCGGGCTTCTAGCTAACGCTAGTGATTCCTGTCTCCATTTTCTTCCTTCGAGCGCGAGTGGTTCAGAGTCACCCCTACTTAATTCATCTCGACGTCTCCTTCTCTCCGTACCTCCTCCGCCGTGCTTGACGAACTAGACTCAGACTCGGGGTCTGCATCAAGCTGACCGTCCTCACTCAAGAACAGACAAGAAAGATCAGGATAATAATGCCTGTTCAGCAGTCGAGATGTGGGACTAGGGATACAGGTATTTGGGTGTGGACTTTCTATGGACGGGACGGACTTGTGTTTCTTGGCTAAGGGTGGTTTACAGGGGTCTTGTAGCGGCATGTGGATCGGAAAGGAGACATAGTTGGGCGGTGGCGTAGGCATGTACTCGTGCGGCTTTTTAGGAGTCAACCCTGTTCCAGCGCTCTTCTGACTCTCCTTTTCTACTGATTTAGTATTTGACTTTTGGCTTGTAGCCCAGGCCTAAAGTGGGATCGTGTGCTGGTAGCTGCAGAAAGTAAATTCTCCCTTTTGGTTTATCCCCAAGCCTTTCCCAGGGTGGAACCTCATCTTTGCCATCATCCTCAGCTTTGGTGGCAACTCGTCTTCTCTCGAATCTGGTTTCCAGCCTCCTAAATAGAAAGGGGTGGTAATCGAGGATTCCATTTTCATTTCAGAATGACTAGTCTCAGCTCAAGCTCAGGCTTCTAGGACAAGCTTTTGCGGATTTTTAAAAAGTAATGAAAAGAGGCGAAGAAGGACTTGCACAAAGGTGCAGAGCAGACTGAATCAACGAAGCACTCCGAAGAAGCTCGGAAGAATAAGATTTTTCATAAGTAAGCGATACCTGGTGAACCGGGCGTACTCCCTCTCTTCTCTCTCCTGACCCCTCACTTTCTTTTCTATATTATATAGACACCAACCCAATCTTCAAATTATCGTTTGAAACCTCTCACCTTCATCTACCTGCCCGGCCTTCTCTGCTCGGCTTGCTTTCTCAGTATCGAAAATGGAAGTAGATCCCGCCAACACGAAAGAGAGATTGATTATACTCCCTTACTATCAAAGCGCCTCCTCTTCCGACTGCTCAACTGCCTTGGTATCCGTGTTAGGAAGTCAAAAAAAGTGCTTGCCGCTGCCAAACATGTATGTTGAAGTCTCGGAAACATGTTTAAGTCATTGACATTTATCGGAGAATCGACAGTTTGTCTCGTCTCGGGGAATCCTAGATCAATCATAGATCTGGGCAGACAAATCCCTAAGCCATAAGATACCTTCTCCTAATCATCGGCGTGACACCTATTATTTATTTTCTTGAAAGATGCAGCTACGGGCTTCGAAAGGCATTGTTGAAATTACACAGCGAACTCGACCAACAAAGGATGGCAGTACTTGAACCTCACATTCGCAAAAAACCTAGCAAAGGGGAGAACCCAATCAATCGGTCTGCATCTGCATTTAGCATTGCCTTCACCTTTCAATGGATTGGCTGCAGTAGCGGTTCCCTCTTAATAAGTTCGATCTATAGTACCCTCGTATCCTTCAAGTGTTTTCCGGCAGAAAAAGGCTTCATCTACACCTTGTGCCTGTTTTCTTATTGATTTGACATCTTGTCTTGCCTGTGCCGTCTTGTTAATAGCGAATGAAGTAGAGCCAGAATGAGGGGGCGATGATCAATTGGTAGTATGAGAGGCAGCCACTTGGGGCCTATCCATTCCATACCCAAACCAAACGCAACTCAGAATGGCTATGATTAGTATAATGAACCGCCGGTGCTACTTCCTTAGTGAAGTATCCCATTCCGACTTCTGTAGGGTTTGTTTACCGATCACAGTTTCCGCATTGCACCTCACTAGGACGACTTTCTTTCTTCCCTTAGAGTCCTTCTAACGGGTCTTAGTGCCTTCCTCTCTTCCACAAGAGAGAAGATCTTACCAAACTTCAAATACATACTTCAATTAAAGAATTGGATATAACAAACACTTACTTTATTAGCATAGAATTACCTTCCGTCCCTTCTCTTCTGGGCTAGGAGTTGAAATAGATCAATAACCTCAGACGAAATAGCTTCCAAACCCTTATACGAGTCCATCAGCTACCAAGATCTCGTTCTTGAAATCCCGTTGAAGTTGAGTACTTTTTTTCTTAGCTTGTTTTGACCAGCGCTTAAACACTCCACTCTGCCTTCCGTAAAGAGCAGAAGCACGGAAAAGGGAATGCCGAACCAACCTCTCTCTATCGGGAAAGCGGCGGAGCCCCTTAGGCTATGAGTGAAAGCTGAATCCAAGTCTTTCAATTCAGGGGATATAAGAAAAGAAGCTGCGACGAAGCGAATCTCTCATCTGGAACCCTCTCACTGCCAGCTTGACGGCTTGACTGCATTACCTTCGTCACCTTCCCTTTGTCCCTTAACTGCTGACAGCAATTAGCAAGTAATCCCGGATTGTCTCATGCAAAACATCATTTCTGGATAGGAATGAAGCCCTTTGCCGACAAGCTCTTACTGTTCTCGAATCAGCTCTTTGAAAAAGGTAACTTCATGCTTATCTGGTCTTAGCAGCACTTAGCTCCTTCCTCCTCAGATGGACAGAGCCTTAATGGACTAGGAGGGAAGCAAGGAATTGATGCTACGAATGCCATAGCAAGTGAATCAGACTAGGTTGCTAGTCTTTTGCCCGAATCCGCTCCATAACTAGTAGTGTAGTGAAGTCCTTGTGAAGGATCTCCAATCAGGGCGTCTACTCGCTATCGGAAAGGGCCTCTCTGCTTCAGTTGGTCAAGCTCATCACACTCGAGTGTCTTCTTCTTCCTCAGCTTCTCTGCGTACCTGGCATTTTCGCCTTGTGCTCATGCAAGCTTTACAACCATTAGGAGTCTAGTGTCTACAGAGTCCTTGAAAGTCGATTGTAAGAATGCTTCACCCAGTCATCTTTGTCCTGGTTGTCAACTGAACACTCAATTTATTTGAATAAAGCTTCAAATAAATGTATGATTCTCATGATTAAGTACCCTTTGCCTTGTATTCAGTCTTTTGTAGGTGAGAACAATGTACACTAAATCGCCCGAAAGCAAAGATAGTGTGACAATTGAAGACCAAGCCAAAGCCAAGATAGACATATTATGTGAAACTCCTAGCTCTAAGACTAGGGAATGGACAGGGGTTAGAAGCATAGTCCTTACTTTACTGAAAGCTTACTAAGGCAAGTGCTAAGGCACTTCTTTACCATATTAATTCTGTAACAGAGGGGCGGAGCTTCTTTACTATTGGGATATCTTTCATATTCATATTCCTCCGGGAAGACTTTCATATTCAATACTTTCTTTATCCCCTAGAGAATCCGACAAGAAAGAAGAAAAAATCAAGTACATATGGGCTCTAATAGAATGCCATCAGTAGCAAAAGCAAAGGAGGATTGATGGCATGAATCAGCTGCTATTGAATGCAGGCCAAGCCAATGGGATAAGAAGAATCTATTCTCTGCAGTCCGCAAAGCAGCTGGTTGAAGCATAACTATACCCCCTGCTACGAAATGCCATCAAACCCGGGAAAGCTTATTGCAAGCTCTCGGCACTGACTTATGAGGCTTCACTATCTGGCTATCGAGAAGGTAGCTAAGCATAAAGCTAATCAACTTCAATGCAGGGGAGTCAGTCAATAGGCAGAAAAGTAACCCAAGGGAAGATCATGTCACTGAAGACCAAGCCACGAGCTAGCTCAGTTAGAACGAAATTAGGACTAGATGAACAAGAATCGGATGTGTGATATACATATGAAATAAAGCACTTTTAGTACACCAATCGGAAAGAGAAGAAGGGATGCTTGCTGGAAGCAGTTTCACTCGGAGAAACGAGACCTCATTCATTTGCTCCATTTAATGGATTGCCAGGAGAACCATTGGCTGAATGAAGGCACAGGAGAGATAGATGCAGGATCGGAATGGCACTCCTTTTTTCTCTTTCGAAAGCGAACCTCCTAGCTGCATAAACCCTGAAGAGGGGAAGTAGCTCCCTGCCTAGAACTCCAATTCATGAACCCGCGGGAGCCTTCTCTGCCTCATCTCAATGTTGCCATCCACAGAAACGGATATGGACCACCGCTCAACCAAGGCTTTCTTCCAATGCTTCTGACCAGGGCTACCCATCTCTTTCTAGGTTCTCTGATCGGGCTCCAGTTCGTTCCTCTTCCTTCTCCAGATGAGGGCAATCCAATACAGCATTCGGCCTCCTTGGATCTGGCCGCCAGAACAAGGAAGGACGAGAACGAGACCTCGCTTTCAATGGTACTTGGGAATGTAGTAAGGGTCCCAAGCGAAGCCGATCGGGAAGCAGAATACTCTATCCGTACCGTCACCGAACCGCTTGCAGCCCCTAAGGAACCGTTCCGTCAGGGCCGGTATCTGTTAAAAGTGTTTTTAGAAGCGAGGCGATGGAAAGGGGGTGGAATGAAGGCCACTTTCTAATCAATAATAGCTGAAGGGGAAATGGGGAATTAGGCCCGTGCCACTGCATTCTTGAGTTTAAGAGCTCTCCCACGAAGTTGTTTCAGTAGTACTCCACGATCAATTATCAACGAATGCTGAATAGCGAATGGGCACCACTGGCAAGTAGTGATAGCTTTACCTTTACTTATTTCAAGTACGTATTTAGGTAGGGAGTCTATCTATTCTCAAAGTCGGCTATTGGACAAATCTTCTTCTATTGATCGTGGTTTTGATCGGTTATAGATCGATATATATAATAAACCATCGGGAATGGTCCTCCACACTTGAAGCTCAGAAATGCAGGATTTTCGATGAACTGGACAGCTTACGAATTACGGACTGGAAAAAGGGTCTTCCTTTTTCCTATGAAAACGGATGGCGAACCTAAGGATTCATAGCTTCTCTTCGACCTCATTGAATAGCCTGCCCCACCATTACAGGTAAACACAAAACCAGAGTTAGACTTTCTATCATCAGGATCGGATTGAAAATCGGAATCTGTAAAACCTTAAAGTTTCAGTTCTCCTTCTCCATAGGTTAAGATCATATCCTTAGTCCTTCTCAATTAAGGATACCCTTTACTGCAGTCCAGTGTTCTTCACCTGGATTTGACTGATATCTGCTCGTAACACTTACAGCATGTGCGATATCAGGTCTAGTACATAGCATTGCATACATAAGGCTTCCGATAGCCGAAGCGTATGGGACCTTACTCATGCAATCTCTCTCTTCAGGTGTCTTAGGAGACATGGCCTTAGAGAGATGAATCCCATCCCATGCCTGAAAGGTAATAAACCTCTCTTGGAATCCGACATGCTGAATTTCTTCAACACTTTATCTATGTACATACTTTGGGATAGACCTATCAATCTCTTCTCTCTATCTCTATAGATTCGAATTCCGAGGATGTAGGTCGCTACTCCCAAACATGGAGAAAGTTTTTGATAACCATACTTTGACTGATGACATCATGCCTATGTCATTTCCCATGAGTAGTATGCCATCCACATACAACACTAGGAATGTCACGGCGCTCCCACTCACCTTTTTATACACACACCTTTCATCCATATTCTCAACCGAAACCAAACGCGTCGTTAAAACGGATATTCCACATTCTGGAAGCCTGCTTAAGACCATAAATAGATCTCTTAAGCTTGCACACTTTGCCCCAAAACCCTTGGGCTGTTCCATATGGATGTTCAAGATATCCATTTATTTAGAGAAGCCGTTTTTACATTTGCCATATCTCATAATCATAGTGTGCGGCAATGGCTAATAAAATCCTGATGGACTTTAACATGACTACTGGCGAAAAGGTTTCCTCATAGTCAACACCTTGTCTTTGACGGTACCCTTTAGCCACTAGCCTTGCTTTATAAGTCTCCACTTTTCCATCCGAACCAATTTCTCTCTTGAAGACCCATTTACAACCAATAGGTACAATACCTTCTCGCGGGTCAACCAAGGTCCAAACTTGGTTTGCATGCATGGAGTCCATTTCAGATTTCATAGCCTCTAACTTCCAGAATAGATATCAGATATCGCTTCTTATTAGAAAAGGGCTTTTGTTCCACCAGTCTATTCTCCCACTGAATTAATCATTCGAAGGGGTTTGGCGGTAACGTGACCACACTGAAACTGAACACAAAGCGAATCGTACAAGCCTCATCAACATTATCTTAAAGGCTTAGTGAACCTCCCATTCGGTTCATCTACCTTGAGATGTCCGGATACTACCAATGTTGAGTAGAACCTTCCAAGGAGGGGTCCGGGCTTATCACCTCCCCGGTCGAGGATCATAAGAATTTAGGCGCCCCTGAGCACACAGCGTCCAGTCAAAGAGGCAAGCTAAGGTCACATACAGAATGTTCGGTCCCAACAAGAAACGGCTTCTGATCCCCTGCTTCTGAAAGGGTGTATTCTTATGATAGCTTCTGTCTCATATATGGATATGAACTGGGTGGGCTATTGGAGTTCTTGCCGATGTCCTTATCGCTTTCCCCTGATTCAGTTAGCTTGGGCGTGCTTCAGACACCCCGCTGTTTATTTAGTATTCACTTTCCTTCTCTCGCTCTCCCTTCTCCCCCGTGTGGAATAAGTGTGAGTACTTTCAATGGTTCGGCTTTAGGGTGGGAGTACTTTTCTCAAAGAACAACTACAATTAAATAGACTTCTTTTCGCCTTCTAACCTTCTTTCTATTCCCCTCCCCTCGGACCTGTAGAATAGAATAACGAAATCCGCTTCGAGACCATAAAAGATCTTGTACGGCAGCGCTACTACAATACTACGGCTACGCGGATGGAATGAAAAGCTTATACTTCATGGTTCAGAATAAGATTTTGTTGGTATTAAGTGTACCCTAATGTACATTTTTCTTTTACGTAATAAAAATCTTCAATTCAATGCTTTTACGGGGATGAATTGATTATTTGTCAAGCTTGTTCGGGATAGCGATTCCATTCTGATCTTTCTTTGAGGCCCGATTGATACAAAAAAGAGGTAGAGGTTATGAAAGAATCATTGCCCTAAAGCTTAGTTAAAATTTCATATTCTTTTTTATTTAATTTAAATAAGATGATTGGGCCCTACAGTGGTATAACCGGTGAACCTCTCTCCTAGGTACCACTCGCGTATCCCCGGTCCAGAAAACAAATCTCGTCCCCGCCACCCTCAGCGTTTACCGTGGGCACGATAATGTTCTCTTAACTAATTCTTAAAGTAGTGGGAAATCCTAAAACAAAGAGGGTTCTCTTTTTTCAGTTCAGTATTTGATTTGACTAGGTAGGAGACTCTATTAAGCCTGGCTCCGATAGCCGCTCTTCAAGCTGATGCGCGGTAAGATACTTCTTTTTCTCTTGTAATAGAGTCTATTCATTACAAACCTGAATTCTCGCGTTTTCCTCTTCTTCCCTCGTGCGATATAGTATTAAGCTGTTGAGCTAAAGTTTCAATCCTTGTTGGTGCAGGTCTGGGATCAAGCTTCCTGAGCGACGAGAGCCTTCCACTCTCTGCATTGGCCGACAGTAGCACTCCTGGGTGAAAGGTCAATTCCTAAGAGTGTAAAATAAAAAGGGGGCAAGCTGATTTACTGAAGTTGAAGGAGATCGAGGCTCTCTTTTTTCTTCTGTCTTCGCAGTTCCGTAGCGTGGGGCAATTGACGATAGACTGTTTCACTCCTGAAAGGAATGAGTCTGGCGGGTGCAAGCCTCTCTATGGCGTAAGCAGTCATACTGGTCATCCGATAGCTAGACCGAATCAAGATGGGGACGGGAAGGCGGTGACCAAGGTAGCTTCTTGGCACGAGGGGATACCCTCTCCTCTGACCTAGAGCTGGCTTGCTTTCTTGCCTTGCTATGAGTGCTCGCTCCCTTCACCGACCTCCCTTTATTCTCGTTCCTTGCTTCTATTATCGTTCTTTCTTTCTCTTCCTTCGACCGCCCGCCCTGGAGAGGAAAAATAGAAGAACTATGAACGTGGAATCACTAGAAACTGATTAGTGACGCGGATAATGCGTTCATTTTGCATCTTCGGGTTCGGGCCTCAAACCCAAATCCGCTATGTAAAAAAATATGTTGAGTGCTAGACCGGTCCGAGAACTGATGCGAGCACCCTAATGGATCGAGCAATCACTCAACCTGTGAGAAAAACTCCAAACACGACCGAAGGAGCGTAGCACTTTATGAATCGTTTACCCGACTGTGGAAAGATGGGAACAAGAACTCCGGATCCAGTTTAAGATTCACTGTCACGCTCGCAGCTTTGATAACCGGAAGGAGCGCACGCCGTCTTAGATAGAGCAAAGGAAGTGGCGGGGGTCCTGTCAAGTCTGCGAAGACGACTTGCAACAACCGAAGTTAAGATACCCGAATCAACGAGGGAAAGAGCCGTGTGAAGCGATTCATAACATTGCTCCTGACGCCCTAAAAAGCCTGAGGGTAGCCCTTTCCTCCAAAAGAGGGGGGTTAGGGCGAGGAAATGTTTTCATTCCCGGGGGAGGAAAATCCCTGACACAGTTTAGTCCCTTGCGAGACCAAGAACGCTCTGCCTTCAGGATGTGTGTCTTTCATCATTCTATAGACACATGCTGGTAGCCGACCTTGCTCCATGAGATGACTACAAAGTAACCTCACAAACAAGGCCCTAACCCTCAGAGACCCAAGGCTCGCACCTCAGTCTTGTGGCTTAGTCACCTACGTACCAGTACCGGGGAGTCCGAGGTTTCCATTTTACTGATGCTATTTATGCTATTTCTTTTCACCTTGTAATTGTTTTTCCTTTCCGATTGTCTGCCTTATTTAACCTTCTCATCTCATTCCATTATACCTTTTCTTATTACCTAGTAATTCTCATCCTGAAAAAATAGATGTTTTTTGGAAATTAAGACTTTGCTTAAAAGACAATGATTCACTCATCAAAACGTAAGGTAGGATAGCTGGTAGTACCTTTATAGACCTTCAGTAGTCATTCCTTTCCTAGCTTTTTCTTTAGGCAAAGAAGGTCTTGTTTGTGACTTCTTCCCGGAGGCTATAACCTTCTCTTCCCTTTCTAAGCTCTTTCTCAGATAATGATTATCTTCTTTGAAGCAGTCTTGGATTCTCGTGTCTGAGGTCAAGTTAAGAACCCTGCCGGGCAGGCACATCAATCCCGGAAAGAAGGAAATTGCTCTTAGCCAACTAAGAAAAATGGGAACGATACCCGACTAAAAGAAAACAAGGAAAGAATGCAAGAACCATCCTCAAGTCACACACAAAGGGATGTCACTTCGCTCGGGAGAAAGTGAACCAGGACGGACATACGGATAGGTCCATACCGACATAGCGATCGACAGTTTTACAACGAGAAAGTACGGTACTTAGTAAAAGACTAGCTGGAGTTAGTCTCATTTTTCATACAAAGAGAATGCAAAGCTGCGAAAGCCCTGCACATCAATAATCAATAAAGGAATGGTGCTCCACCTAGAACAAGATTCACTCATAGAATGAGAGACAGATTTCCTATTCGACGGATTAAGAGATAAAGTTCATAACCAGTCTTGTCGCTGATCCGCTGTTAGGAATAAGAGTTAGGAATATTCACATATGAGCAGTATGAGTTATCATAAAACATGAGAAAGGAATGGTCTGGTTTTAACCTAATCGAAAAGGCTAGTCTATCTAATGGATAGAATCGACTAAGATTTGATCCAGTGCTGTTTCTGACTTCTCAAACTATTGGCTGGAAAAACAATAAATAATGGCATGTTGTGTATAGAGCCACTTTAAGGGGGGAAGGAAGATTCCTTTGTCCTATTAGAGCAGAGGACAGCAAACCAAGATAAATTCCTAGATGATGATGAAGACATGTCGGCCTTACGACTGCTAATTGAGGCCTAAGGTATAGCAGTAACTGTATTAAACGTATTAGCAATGACTTTTGAGGAAAAACAAAACTTTCTATCGCTACACCCCTTTTCAACTCCCCGAAGCATTTCGTCGCTTACTACGCCCTTCCTCGTCTCTGGGTGCCTAGGTATCCACCGTAAGCCTTTCCTCGTTTGAACCTCGCCCAACACTTGACTTTACTAAGAGGCTATGCCATCCCCACGGTGCGGTGCTGCTAAATGGAAGGATCTTATCAACGTCCATGAATGAGAAACCATAGATCGAACTGCTGCTGAGGCAGGCAAGAGAAAACCTGGCGAACTTCAAACTGAAAACGAACCCACAGACACGAAATCTGGTATAGCCACCAGCCTAGATAGAACAGGCAGGGGAAGAAAAACTAGGAGCGAGCCACATTCAAGAGAGTTATCAAAGGCACTCTCCATAGAGCCATTTTGTCATTGAATCGATGGAGGGAAGACTCCTTCGGTAGGTGCCCCCGACTCTTCCTCTTTCAGAGATGGGATCTTATGGCCTAATCTCAGATTGCGCGGAATTAATCTGGTACCCTCAGGCCCTGAACCAGGGGTTGTAAGCGCCTTTCCCAGACTTTCCAATGGAACACGCTGCGGGTGATGAAACTCGGCAAGAAGAACCCAGGTGCTACACTACAGTAGAAGCGAAGGCAGTTTACCATGGCTTGATGTTCTAGTTGTCATGCTTAAGCCGTTGATAGCTACTTCGCTTGACGAGCTAAGTAGAAAGACTTGATGGATTCATCCACAACTGATGGTGCTTGCTTTACTTTAAGTTGATCTGATCTCTAGTTCAGGTAGTTTAAGAGTGAAGCTAGCTTAGTGAATCGATTTCAGTATGAAACTCTTCCCCTTCATCCCTTGCTTCTTTGAAAGTGTTTGAGTGAAGGCAGCATAAGTGCATTGGTCACATAGGCTTGAAAGTACCCGCTCGTGTCCTATTCAGTCAATTCCTTGTTTAGTCTTTTTGTCAAAGTTTCGCTGATTGGCCCTGCTAGTGTGCGAATCCCGTAGCCTCTTCTACTAGCCCTTCCCGCAGAAAACCTTCTCAATTCAATTGCCGATTTTTGAGCGCTAGAAAAAGCCCTCTTATGGGTCTTTGTCCTCGAGGGAAGGAAGCGTAAGCCAAGCCAGCTTAACTAATGACTGGTCATTTTTACCGAGTTCGTTCCAACGACTACGACCGAGCCTTTTTTCTTTTCATCCTTCAAGCGAGAAAACCCTCTAGATGAAGGTCAAACCTTTTCCTAATATGTTCACCCCTGAATGAGATAGGAGCGTATGGCCCGGCTTTGAATGAGAAGGCAAAAACCTCCTGCTAGACTGGCTTCCACTTAAGATATTCCTGTTTCAACACCGAAGGAATCAAAAACTGGTACTTTAAATCATATCTGCATTCCCTTTCCTCTTTTACTCAATATCTCCCATCCCATGGCTTTCTATTCACATATACCCTGGCTTTCTTCATAATAATAGGGGAATTCATGCGCTTACTTAGAACTCCTACTCGCTCGAAAGCAGAAGCACTGCAAATGTACTAGTAAGGAACTATCACGGTATGGCTTGCATTTGCCAACTGAAAAAGGGGTTGTGACGATACAAGAAATAAATTACCTTTCCCACCCCACCGCCCTGGTCCTCGATGTATCGATGCCTTTCTTTACTTGATGAGCGGATAGGCACCTCTGGCCTCAGATGCATGTGTTAAGCATATGAAACGACTTCATAGAACAATAAAACACAAGCGCCAAAAGCCAAGCCAAGCAAAGACAATTCTATTCGAAGAAGATCGGTCCACCTACACAAATACCTAAACAAGAAGAGATCAGTGCTGTCAACTATGCTCGTTATAAGGATGGTTATACCATGGGATAATTGAGGACCCTCTTTCAGAAAGAAACCCGGACGCATTTCTTGCATGGCCGAACCCAACGATCTTGATACCTATCAGGTGAGATGGATTGACCAACATGAACAGGCCGCACTAGAGTTGTATGCAGCGATACATCATAATAAGTAAGCTAGTGGATAGCCTAATTTCGGAAGCTACATATGCGCTGGTAAACACTGCTATAAATCAAATCGTCTAGCCCAGAGAAAGTAAAGTGATGGCTAAAGGACAAAACATGAGACAAGACACATTATTCGTCCTTATCAGAAATCCGCTACAGAAAGATTCCGCTTAAATAGAGCTGCCTTTAAATAATTAATAATGGTAAACAGGAAGATTCCCAAATCTGGATATCTTTATGACATAAAGGTGGATTCTAGTGTTGTTTTATTGACATAAGTTACTGTGTTCGACAAGACGCAAAACAATAAAGATTCCCCCATCCAGTCTATTTAAAGGAGTCCCTTTCCCTCGCTCGACCCACCATGTTCAGTGCCCAAACATGGATATGTCCACCTACCTCTTTCCTTTACACCTTTAGCCTCTCTTCAAACCTTGCTTGTTTCCTTATCTGATCGTTGGTAAGACGCTTGCCCTTAGAAAAAAAAATGTCTTTTTGAATCTCTTGTAACCCTTCCCCCTGCTTAGTTCTCCTGTGCCCTAGCTGAGCCTTGTTGCTTCTTAGCAGGGCTTGTGTTTGGTGAGGCAACTCAAGCTCTTACTTATAGTTGGTTGAATAGCCTCCTACCCTTAACCCTATGAGAAAGGTCTCCTTTATCTATTCTATGTATTTTCCATTCGGTTGGTTATTGTTTAAAATAACTAACTCATATTTTGCTCTCGCCCCTGCTTCCGAATCATATCATTCCTTTGCTTATGTTATTATGCTGCTTTCCTTCTTCAGGCTGGAAAAGCCTTTCGTTATCTTATTAGATTCCCATTCCTTCCCGCCTTTCCTAACCTTCCCCTACCACGCTTTACCAAGAACGGAGCCTTTCCTCTCAATAGTAGCCAGGTCCCTCCCGTCTCGCGGTTTTGAATGAGTCGGGTTACACTTGTCCAACCAATTGTCATTTTCTTTCTCTTTTTGAATGACGATTGGGTTAGTGTTCGATCTTGCTCTGCTTAGCTTCATAGTAAGTAAGATGAAGGAAGTCCCCCTCATCTCTATAAAGGAGAGGCTTTGTTGAGAGAATGGGGGCGATAGCGGTCACAAGAGGATGACTGACAGGCAGGAGTGAAAGATTGTGGATGAAAGAAAGGTGCCGGTAAGAAGGAGAGGTAAGAGCGCTTTCTCGTCGGTTATAGGAAGACAATTCGGTTATGGCCGTTCTCGCTTTTGTTTTCCTCGCGGATGGATATTTCCTCACCATCTTCTTTCCGGTCCGCTTCATTCCCTTACTAATATAATAAGAAATAACCTTCCTCGCTAATGGCCCTTTTTCAAACCTAATCTTACCCTTTACCATTTATCTAACCAGTTATAAGAAGCTTCCCTATTCTGTCCTTTTACCTATAAAGAAAGCTCAACTTGATTTGCTATCGACTGAAGTCACTCGCCAGTGCTATCTCTTCCCGCTAAAGCTTTCCCAGCCAATCAACTAGATCTAATATCCTGCCCTTTAGGTATGTATTAGTCGTAGTAGTGTCAGCTAGCTAACTAGCCTTTCGATTGAATCGATAGTTCCACCACCCGGCATAAAGGAATCGAAAACCACCAGGTTAGACGGCAAGGGCAGGGCATCTCCTTCCATCATGCCAGCCGAGTGGTAAGGAGAAGGTAGTTCAAAGCTTTGGATGGAGAGCGCCGGGATAGGATATTGGATCGGGTTGAAGGGCTGAACCATCCATGTCGGGAATATAGGCTAATGAACTCTTTTTCTTCCTACTTGATCCTCCACGAAAGGAACAGGCGAGAAAACGAAAGCGCTAGCGCACTCCAGCAAGATAAAAAAGAAGGACAATCTAGGCACCACTTCTAAGATATAATAACAATAAGATATTTCATAAGTGAGGGAATTTATTGACAACCAAACAGAACCTTTAGGCGGCACAAAATGCTCATTGCCTCTCTCCTCTCCCTGGGCAAAAGAAATGGTAGGTTTCAAATCTTTCTCCCTTCGCTGACTCTTTATCTTCAGCTTCAATTACAGAGCATTCTGCTTCCCGACGAACTGAGAAATTCTTTGATTCGTTCGAGGTGGGAGTAGGGGTAGTTCTCTATGAACTGCATGTTGAATTATCAAAATGATAGGAATAAAAACCTGCAACTAGTCGAGCAAGGGCATCTGATCTCAAGACGAGGCCGAAAAGGGGCATGCTGCAAGAGCTTAGGTGAGTGGTAAGCGTAGGAGGCGTGCCCGAAGGGCAGCGGCAGCAGTGTGGTTCCAGGTGCCGTCGCTAGATTGAGATCTGCAGGGCAGCGGGGACTGCCGGGTGAAGAGAAGGGGGTGGTAGGCTTAGTAGGGCTCGAACCTACAATATTACCGTTATGAGCGGTACGTTTCAACCAATTAAACTATAAGCCCCTACGGATCTCTACATGCAATTCGCTCACTTCGGGAAGAGCGGACGGAAAGAGGAGACCTTTGCTCTATCTGATTCTTCACTCGAACTGCCCCAAAGCAGTCACTGAGAGATTCTTCCCCCAAATCACCAATATACTCATCAACGGGAAGTTCAAGGTCTAAAGCTCGGGCCCTGTGATGCTTAGTCAGGGGAAAGAACTCTTTAGATAAAGGCTTGTCCCCAGGTGCCTATCACTCGAGAACAAAGTCCTAAGCAAAGTGGTCTCCCTTCGAGGAACGTAGCGACTGTCAAGAACAGCAAAGCGACCGAGTCGAGCTCAAGGAATGAAAAGCTATTCAAGCCTAAGGCTTCCTTATCTAGTTTCATTTAGACTAAGGTGTCAATGGCACCCTTACCTCTTCTTAGTGACATAGAAATAAAGACTAGATTGAGTAGTGTTATTCATTCCATTTAATAGAAAGCAGCAGTTTGACTGACCGGGCAAGCTCCCTCTTTCTTTTATAAGAATCATTCCATCCCTCACATCCGAAACAGTCGTAGCAGTTCCAACGCATATAGGTAACTAACCGCCTGTCATCCCGGTAATTACCTACTCGATTGACATGGACTCTCGGCTTCAGTGAGTACTTAGATTATTGCCGTCATCTCTGACGACAGAAGTCAAAGGTCATACATTGTTATGCAAGCTGGTACGTTTACCAGTTGTGCGACCAGGTCGTCATAATCAAAAGGGCTAAGCCGGGCAGCTTCTTCGTAGGGGGTTGTGGATCCGTAGGGCGCAGGTTTGTGGCGAGTCGGGTCGTAGTCACGAGACAACCAGCGCTTTCAGTCCGGATTTCACTGATCGTGACTAATGTCAGGGTTTAAGCCGTGGGAATGAAGACAGGGTTCGAAACTAAAAGCTTGTGGTGAAGCCCTCACAGCAGTGTGGAGTATAGAATTTTTTGGCAATGTTAATACACAGCTTCAAAGTCAAAGGCTAAGGGACAATAATTAGAACATGCGCCCCAATCCGAGATAAACAATGGGAACTGGATGCTTGTCTCGAATCAGCACTCCGCCAATCTCACGTCTATCGAAAAGAAGGGCTCGGTTAAGTTAAGGGATAGACCAGCTCACTAACGAAATTTCAGATCAGGGAATGTCACCCGAAGCACACCTTATTCGCTCCGCTAAACAAACGAGCCTACTGAGAATTCCATAGTTTTGACTCTTGCCGCCACGAATGCCTTTGCTCTCGCAATCGGGCATGGAGAAAGGAAAAAAAGCATTTCCCCGGGGGGCTTGAAATGATTAGCGATTGGTTACCGAATTGATAGACGGACATACCGACATAGCCTACTTTAGGTACCTAATGTATTACTTTTGGAGAGTTCTTGACTTGGATTATTGATATATGCTCCCATTCACTCTATCCTTAGCACTCTCTATGGCGAGGGCAGGTCATGCTTTGATTCCACCACCGGGCTAGGTATATGGAAAGCTTTTCTTTCAAGAGAAGAATCTCCTCTTTCAGGCCCTAAAAAGCCTCGTACCTTACTCCTTCTCCGATTAGAAAGAATTGCTTTTGAGAGGAGGCCGCTAAGGTACTGAATAAAGCGGCATTTCCCCTGACTTCGAAGACTGACGGAAAGAGACTTTATAACCTTCGTCACAAAATGAGGTGAATACTATGGGAATGAACCTAGAAAGAAAAGGATACCACAATGGTAAAAGATCTGAAAGAAGATAGGCCCGATCCACTTACCAAATGAACTTCAAGTAAAGTATAAAGTAAAGCAAAGGGGCCCGCTTACCCACTCCCCTTTTCCCCCATTTCTGGGAGCCTCGCCCTCTTGACTTGATTGATATGTCAATAAGAAACCAACCGATATCACCTTTTGCTTAAAAAGGCTCGCTCATATCATATATATGATAAAGGAAGGACGCTCTTTTTAGCTATATTTTTTTATAGGGTTGGAAGCGGGGGACGAACTCCTCTATCTACCCTAGAAATGGGTTGGTATTGAATATCCTGGAGACAGGGCTGGGAGGTATGTTAGTGGTAACATCATTCTTTATTAAACAGTAAGTGTTCTCAATCGCCGAAGGCTCGCTCACCTCTATCGTTCGTGCCCCATCCTCGCTTGACCTGCTCAGATATAGACATGCAGCTCTACCTATGCAATATCTAATTCAATGTCCGAAGATCAATGCATTTAGATCAGCTAGGAAAAAAACAGCAAAGAGAAAGGACCGGGACAGTCAAGAGACAAGACCTCTGATGCCGGAAAAGTCATAAAGTAAAGTGCTAACCTTTTTAACTGGCCTGAAGCTTAAAGAAAAATGGCCATAGAATAGAGAGCGATGAACTCATTAGACAGCTGCCAGCTAGCCTTCTTGCACTTCCTTATTCACTCTTGAACTAAAGGAATGCTAGACTGAAGACCGTCATGCTTTGCTTGATCTCCTGCGCCTACCAGGACGGATTTGCTTTACACATACCTGATTACTTGCTACCGGAAACCGGTTCCGATGCTTGCTAGGACCAGGAGATGAGAGATTTGAGAAGGGCTTTTCACACCTCAGAAACCAGATAAAGCTAGCTCATTCGAACCTGCTATACGCCCTATATGCGTAGACATCGACCTAAGTACCTTACCTTAAGAGATCGAAATCACTACTGATTTAGGGCAAGAAGTTCAAGACGAACATAAAGAAAGAGCATACTCAACGTGATATCGCATATCGAAGAGACCAAGCACGGGATGAGCCCAAAGCAAGCAACAAGGGATGACCGGGCGACTCTTCTAGAAGACCCATTCCCGATGACAGATAGATGACGACATATTCCCTCTTCCCCTTACCAGAAGCAGAAGATTGATTTACAGGAAAGAAGAAAGGGATTGAAGACCAAGCAAGGTTTTTATTACTTGTTGACTTGCGGTCTGTCTATTCCAGTAGTTCAAGGGTTCGAGCGTTGAAAGTGTAGCCTCTTCCTCTTCAAGCTATCCTATAGCGAATCTCTCATCTGGAATCCTTAGTCTTGTTGGTAGCCCGTAGTCCCTTTTCCAGTCTCAGGGAGGGATTCAGATAAAACCGATTCCACAACAGGGAAAAAACTTCATATTCAAAGGAGGTGGGAAGGACTTTCTTTCAGCCCAGACTCATTCTTCTAGGTTCAATTCTTTATCTTCTTCCAAAGAAGGGAGGGTCGACCTGGAATGGAAACAAGAGTTTTGCCTAAACTCAATTACATCGAGCCTTTCCTTGGCAGTCGAGCTCCTTCGGATCCTTATGCAAACTGAGAATTTTTTCGGGAGTGAATTCGATGAATCTGAAGCAGCAGATACCACCGAAACGAAAAGCGATACCTAAAGGTAATAAAGAGAAAGATAGGGCATTAGAAGCTTCCACTCGAGAAGCAGCATCCCGATCCATGAACTGGATCTCTCATTCCTTTGGACTAACTCGCCACGTTCAAGCCTTTCTCAGAAAGATTGAATTTCCTGAAGGCGTAGCGGGTCAATCAGTTTCCTTCATTCGTCATGAAAGATTCAACATAGGAAATAGGAAAAAAGAGCTTTTCGCTTTGGGTTAACGGTAATAATAAAGAAACATGGATATAAAGATGAATGCTAAAGAAAGGAAAGGAGCGAAGCGATTCCTAGATTAAGTTCTCCCAGGTGACAATTTTTTCTCGATTCCTGAAGTTGAGTCCCCGAGGACGAAGAGAACTGAGATTAAAAAGAGGTCGACTTCCTTACTTAATAATCAGTCTTCCTTGCCTGGAAAGAAAGGAAGAAAGGGCTGAGTATACTGCTCTGCTTCTGTGTATCGATTGCTTGCTTAAACCGGTCCATTCTTTAAGGGGGGAACCTCTGTCTTCGCTTCCCTTATACTATTACTACCTATACTCTCGCGAGCTACTACTTCACCGAAAAGGGGGCAATATGAAAAGATGCAATCCTAATAATCACTGCTATTTGTCACGCTCCTATAAGCACCTAAAGGACTACTATATACATATATCATCAAGAAGCTCTGCCGATGTATCCGAACAGCGTAAACTTATCTTGGGGTACCGGTCGTTAATTGATTCCAAGCTTTGTTGAGAGTGAGTTGTCTAATTGCGGTTGGTACAGACCTTTCATCAATTGAGTGGCTAGTGACTAGGGGCATAGCTTAGCCCCGACATGACAGCTGCTAGAGGTGGGTGGCGACCTTCCACACAAAGAGAGTAGGTGAGTTGTTTCACTTAGGATATCGAGCAGGGCAGAACCTCAGTACATACAATAGTTCCAATTGAACTAGAGTCCAGCTCTCAGTAGAAAAGGAAGCAGCTTTCAAAGAGGAGCGGCACTTCCAAGTGCTGTAGGCACCGACTAGCTTATACCACTTTCAGAATCAAAAGATCTATCTAGAAACTCAAATTGGGAAGCCTTTGGAGATCTGAAAAGCGAGACATGGAATTTAATAATCAATCCCTTACGCCTTGCATAGTGGAATAAGAATCTGAGAGCTTCTTTTGTTTCATGTTTAAGAAATTTTGTTCCCAAAAGTAAGCGGCGAAGACTTCGCCTATGCCGCAGTTGATTCTCCTTCCTCCATTTCCTGGAAACATTAGATTAGTAATTAGAACTGGAATCAGGATTTTGTTTTTTCCTCACGATTGCCTTATGAAGAATATCCCCACCTAGGAACATTGAATCAAGGCCGCTACGCCTCAGTTTCGGTAACATAAACGAAAAGCTCTACGCTGCCGTGCTCCTAAGTCTCACTGTTCATCATGACTCACGACATAAGCATGTATTGGTCTTATCTACAAGGAGGGATCTCAACTACCGCTGTTTATAGGATAGGGCTCGTGCAGTGATAGGAACGCCCTGGGCTTAGCTTCTGATTAATATTAATTAAGGAATTGCCGTATTCCCACTTGAGACTTTCCCTTACCCATTCTTGTATTTCCACCATTTCTAGATTTAGTACCAAAAATTGTCCTTTCACAGCTTTGGGGTGGCCGCACGAACAGGGATTCTGTGAAGGTTTTATATAAGGCAAGAAGAGCGTTGCTGCGAATAATCGTCGTAGTGCATCTTGATCTTAGAGGAGAGTGAGCCGGGCGTGTTGGACTAATGATAGAATAACTGAACGAACCAGAATGAGAAAGAAGAGAAGTTGCAGGTGATACAGAACCGAAAGGGGGAAGAACAAGTCTGATACCTTTGTATCGAATGAAAAGCAAAGCACACTGGGATGGAAAACCGAATCTCAGTCCTGCCTGTGGAAGAACTACTTGCTGCTCTTAAGGAAGGTGCGGACTCCCTTCTTACTGACAGTACACAGCTATGCGCCTCAGTTCGAAGGGTTTGCTGGGTAGCGAATGAAGGAGACTTGCACGATTGAATGCGGAAGCGAAACACACCCCACATCTTGCCCAGGAGGCGAATTCAAGCTACCAAGTCCATAATAGGCTAAGGTCAAGTAAACAAATTTAGAGGAATATTCAAAGTGGTGAAGCTTTTCTTATTCTTTTACTTTTAATAGGGGATTTACTTTATTAAAGAGAAAGAGGCGCCTTGTCCTAAGCTAAGCACTTCTTGTTGTTATGCAACTGCATCGTCACCCACTCCAACAGTAAGAAGTTTCACCCGCGACTAAGACTTCTAACCAACAAGAACATAAAAACCTAACGGAAATGAAGGCCTGTTCATCATTAACTTCTAGTTTAAGCCGCAGCATAAATGATCACTTTACTTAAATAATCTACCCGGACGAATAACAGCCACCAGTGTTGTGGGAAGGTCAGGCAAGGCCTCAATCAATGAAAGCCGAGCCGATTGCTAAAAGATTGCTGTAGAGGCTCTTACGTCATAGGGCGGCAGAATAGAGTACTAGCTTTTAGTCTTTTTCAGGTCAGCTGAAAGATTATCTTAAAGCCTCTTTTCTATCTTTCTTTTTACTGGTCGCCTGCTTTATCCAAACCGAAATGCAAGTTTTTGGCTAATGAAAGCTCCACGCTACGGTCATGGATAGTTGAGTCTTCCTTCTATTCCCCAGATAGATATATGAGGGAAGTCGACCGATGCATCTATTGATCTTACCTATGAATGCCTATTTGCTTGCTTTCTTCATGGTTCGCTTTCAGGAGTCTTCTTTTCACTTTTTACAAGTGATGAACCTTCCCTTCCACCTATTCTCTCTCTCGTAAGAAGTTCACTTATGGGCACAATAAAAAGCAGATTTGCCTCAAGATGACCAATCGATAGATAGGTGGGAAGATCTTCTCTATCTATGGTAGCGCCCATTTGAGATCGAGACGGGGTGACAGACTATTGACAACATCTTTCATAGACATTGACTTGGAAGTGGGAATAAAAACCTTGTGGTACGGTATTCCACAAGGCGGTGTTATATCCCATACGAAGAAGACCTAAATCCATACCTGGGTTGGGCACCCCCCTAAATAGATTGAATCTTGATGAGTCGAAAGCCGGGTCGAGATAACTTTCCCGGGGACTTCAAGTGATACACGCTTTCAAGCATGCCTCAACTATATTGTTTACCTGCTCGCCTACTGGAAATGGTTTTTGTCGATAGGCAAAGAATGTGGTTAGTACGATTCTTCCTCTTTATGTTAGGCTGGCCTATAGCCCTTTTTTAGAGTCTTACTCTTCCCGGTTGAATTGATCATGAATAGTACGACACTGACTCAACTCAAACTCAGATGCTGATCCGGGATAAGGATCCTATGATAGCACCTCCTGCAGGACCGTTCTTCACCGCGAGAATCTTTATTGGATCTATAAATCGAACCGGCATAGAATGGATGAGCGCTCATGAGTTCCCACTATCGAATCCAAGAGGTCTTCAGCATTGGCTAATCAGTTCACCCTTTATACCGATGGTGGGAGTTGCTGCACATCGCTAACAATAGGCCTCAGACTGCGAGCTGTAGACGGCTTTTGACTATGAACCTGAGATGAATCTGTTTTCAGAAAGATACAAAGAGAAGATAGCTGTACAGAAGAAGCCAGGTCTGAACCTTTCATTTGTGTAAGTGCATGAGCCTCCGCCATGCCCACCGAAGAAAGAGTTCTTTATCGCCGAGCGTCTTTCGAGTCTCATGTTGACTTTTCTCTTTCATGTGAGACTTTGCCTTAAGAACTAGGG
>JAVXUL010018020.1:0-12032 GCA_035590515.1 Trichilia minutiflora
TAACCGAAGTTCTCAATGATTATGAGTGACCTCTAGCAAGATATCATGACCCCTAGAACACAGAGAATATTTTTCAGATGAACCCATATAATCGTACTTGAATGTAGTAAGGTTCCTCTGCTGTCAACTCTCAATCGAGTAAAGGTTATGGTATAGTCAAACCCTTAATTCGATCATAAGGTCAGAATCTCAATCATAAACGAGATTCACGTATCCAAAAATTCTTTTATGGAATTTATATACTCTGGCCAGAGATTTAATGCCCGCAGATGACAGTTTTGTCTAGAATCTCAAACTCAAATACCTGAGCCAGTAGATTCTATCTTGACCATCACCTGTTCTCATATAATAAGAACAGATTGCCATTAAATTTCTTTCATTAGGCATAGTTAGCTTAGTGCAATATATACAAGTGAACGATGTGCTTCACTGCAGATTGTAACTGTGATGTCTCAGATCTAAGGAGTAATAGTATACTAGTACAACTGTGTGATTAATCATTGACTATGGATATTCACCCATCTGATTGATCACGTTTGGTCATGCTTAGTATTACGGTCATAAACATGGTATCCATGTTTATACTCTTATGACATAAGACTCGTCACCCAACTATTAGTATCGAATACTAATCATTGATAGTAACAAAATATGCCGATCATGTAATGTCATTATCACTGATGACACCACCTTAATCGGGAATCAATTTTGAATGTATTTAAATTAAAGATACTGTTCTCATATCTATAACTCATTATAGATGGAATCTCAATACATAATACATATAAAGATATATCTCGCATAAAAAATAAAATAAAATAAATAGCAACTGAACATGATGTAAGATACTGAAAAAGCTATTTTATTAATTTATAAAAATTTTTACAAATAATTACCAAGAGTATATATAAAGAAATAGTAACCCCAAACTATATGACATGATTGATTTTAGAGCATATCTCTAACGGTTTTTATTGTTACAAAATTATCTACAATAAAAATTGTTTGGTTCTTCTCAAATATTGACACCAAACAGTCGAACCACACCATCATTTTCAACTGGGTTTAACAGGACACCCTGTTGGCTCTGCATTTCTTTAAAACCTGACCCAGTTTAATACTACTTATTGTCTATGAACAATCTTGAATTAGGCCGAATATTGGATCTCCAAAAGGTTACCATATCTCCTGCATTAAAGCTTTTCTCTTGCATAAATCTGCTCCATCCTTTTGTCAATATATAACTCTGGCTGCTACCCAAATAACAGTACCTCAATTTTCACACCTTCCTTGTATTATCCTCAAAATTCATCAACACACACTTGTGTTGATGCGAGAAGTTGTGATCGTCTTCAACCTCAAGCACCAGCTAATCTTTTTCCTTGAGCTTTTGTTCTGTGACTACAAGACAAAGAGAATCTTAGTGATAAAATCAATTTCTCAACGAAAACCTTCCGATGCTTAAGTCAGTAAGGATTTTACTTGTGTATGAAGTGAAAAAAGGCAGACGAAATCGGAGAAAAAAGCTTCAGAAAATATTTCATATGTGTTTGAGTGTTTTTCTCTTCCTATTGTGTAGTGTGAGAGTCCGTGTCCAAAAGTGTAAAATTGTAAAATGTTCTCTGAATGTTGAAAATGTACCTCCCATTATTCTTGGATTCAGTTATATTAGAATCATGGAATTTTGTACCTTGTGAACTCGTGTCGTCGCACAGTTGACGTGTTCAAAAAGCCTGTAATAAAAATCATAGGGTATGGATATCGTGATACTATTTTCTACCACGTAGATCCCAAGCACGTATCCCCCGAGGCGAAACCTCCAGAATCTCTGAGACTTGAGCGTTGATTTCTCGAAACACGAGCATCTATCTCTCCCGAGACCTGAGCATCAGTATTTCCTGAAACTTCGAATCTCGACGTGCTTTATGAAAATATGCTAGGGTTTTGTTAACATCATATAACAGTGTCGTAGATGACGCCTATATCCCAGGTGTTCCCAAGGCTCCAAGGCTAAGCACAGTATCATGACTGAATCTTCCAAGATATGGTATTGGATAGCTGTTTCTGATGGTGGATAACTTAAGAGAACTTCTCTGACTAGTGGCCTCGGATGGATTACCCAAGACGGTTCTATTATTGTAAGTGTTGTAAGAGGAGGTCTCGAAACGACGCCGTATTCGGAGATACACGGGTGGGGATTATATCCATATGATGAGTCTGGGTCTTTGGACTGGACCTTGGTAGAAATACCCAAATTTAAGTCCTCTAATTTTTAATTAAAAACTAATTAAAGCTGTTCGATTGTCATTTCACATCATAACAATCGTCATCATATTTAAATAATATCTCTTGAATCTGTAACCGTCAGCCACGTGATATTATCCCGATGGAAAATCAGTCTAAAAAATCATGATTTTTGGACCGTAATAATTCAATGAGAGTGATGGCCCTATTTGAATTTAAATTAAAAGAGACGTGATTCTTGACGTTTCGATTTTGGGTGACGTGGAAAATCTTTGTTTATTGGGTTGGATATATCAGTGAAGGTTCTTGTGGTCTTCTCCTATTTAATCATAGTTCAAGGAACAGTTTGTTTGTCTGTTCATGCATTTGGGAGAAAAACATAAATCAAAGTTGTTAGCTCCACATCTCCAGACTCTATATGCTTTAAAAAATGCTTGTTGCAGACTTGCAATTAGTTCATAATTGCAAAATGAGAAAAAGTCTTCTAGATTCGTGGTGAGACGGATCAACTACAGAGTACTATTTGTGTAAGTTTCATCAATGTATTTTTATCTACTATTTTAATTCCATAAAAATTGAGATGATACGTTCTAATTGATTTGTCGCACCTTATAAATTGTTCGACGGACTTAGAAAAAAAATTTTCTTGTGAAATATTCTCAGAAATTTTCTAGGCACATATAATTATACTAAATATTTTTTGCCATCAAATCTTACGGCTGTTAGCCTGTTTTGGATGACAATTAAGAAGTGTTCATGGTGGTCCACTTGGGAGAAGCAAGAACGAGGATTGAGATCTTAATGATGAAAATGAAAAAGTTTATAAAAAGAAAGACTGGAGGAGGGAAGAGGATTCGCATCCAAGACCAATCTTAATTGTGGGTCAGTTTACTAGATGTAATTACTGGAACATTGTAGTCTATTTAATTTTTATTATATGTTTCTAAGTTTTTATAAATTTATCTATTGTATTTAATTAATTTTTTGAAGCATATATAGAATATAGTTAATAACTTAAGAAATTTAACAATTTAATTAAAAAAAGATCATAATTCATTAAAAATAAAATAAATGCATGTATGCTATATGATTGAGTTGACATATATTATTTCTCCGGAAAAAAAAAAAGTTGACATATATTATCAATTTTAAGATATGATCGGGTGGTAAGATATGTTGGATGATTATTTAATATCGGTTTCGTATTTGAACTTCACATCTTGGATTTTATTAAAATATTAAAGATAAGAAGCTAATGATTAAATTAGGTTGTGTCTTCACTTATTTAACTTATAATTTAAGTGGGATAGATTAAAATTTGTTTCGTATAAAAAAGAAAAAAAAAAAGGAGGAGAAGGAGATTAAGAAGAAGAGGAGAAGTTGAAATATATTACATATATACTTAGATTTGAGAACTTTTTTTTTTTAAAAACAGAAAAACTTCTATATTTAATTATCATCGAAGTATCTAGTCAAATACAAAATTAGCTCACCTCTTAAAAACGGGATCTCACAAATCACCTGATAACCATCTTATATTACAGAGTGTGTACATAGAAACTATACACTATGATATCAAATACAAAATAAAATTCTGACCTAACTAGATTTGAGAACACCCTACCTACTTAAATATCTTTTAATAATTTGGTGAGGTTGCATGTATATATTTTAATATAGTTTTTACTATTCAATCTAATTCATAAAATATAATTCAATTCTTTTTTTTTTGGACCAATTTGTTAAATATATGAACTCAATCCAATTAAAAAGTTTTAAATTCATAAACAAATAATGGGATATAGATGTCACAATCCCAATTTAATATGTAAAAAATAATTTAATAATATCTTCAAATAAAAAATTATTTAATTATATAAAATATATACAAATATTCCTCCTTAATTATAGATATCTAAATACTAATTTAATTTATCTAAAATACTTTTAATTTAATTATTCAGAAATAAAAAATTGGACTAATACTATTTGATAATTTAAATAATAATAAAAAAAATTAGTATTAAATTCTAACACTAAAAATCAAAAAGTCATTATTTTCTTATTCTTAACATCAAAATCCAAAAATCCATATCCTTTTTCTTTTAATTGTTGTAAGTAACCTGTTAATTAATAATTAGAACAACATTAATATCTAGTATTATTTATTATCATGATATTATCCTCTTGTAGTAGATCCGCAAAACAAAGTCCTTTAGCCCATTAGTACTAAGAACAGGCGAGGCCTCAAATCCAATATGTCGACAATGTGTTTTTTTTATGGGCTGAAGAAAATTCTTTCTAAAGCGCAACAAAATAGTTGGGCTTGCACAATTCATCTTTGTGTGAACCGGAATTATAACATTTAGGTCCCTGAAATTTTTATTTTCTTAAACAGAGATTTAATTAATTTGTTTATTTCCAATAAGTTATTGATCAAAAAACTATTAAAATAACCATATTATCTCTTTTATATTAAAATTTGACAAAATATTTTAAGAATACATAATTGAATGATTAATTCTAAAAGATATTTCAATTATATTAATAAAATTTAGCTAATCACGGATATAATTCGGTGATGTTAGATTGAATTTAAAATATATAATTTAAGTATGCATTTTTAGTTTGATTTTAATTAATTATTTATGATTTAAATAGAATGTTCAGATAGTGGTATACTCTTATTTGGGATTTAAGCGAAATACTTAAAAGGTGGTATATTTATCTAGTATTCTTCGAAGATTAAACGAATGAAATCCATTGATCAGGACGAAGTCAGAATACTTCGAATTATCCAAAAAAATTAATTGGTTTTTTGAATAAGAAAATTGAATGTTATTACTCCAATATTTTGAATGGTTTGAATTGGTTTTTCTTATACATGAGGGAGGTTTACATCCTTACTATGTGAAAAATAGTAATGAACTTTATATCATAATTAGAAAGTTTGAAACAAGTTCATAGTGTTAACAATAAATTTAGAAGTTAATTAATTTAATTGATAATGATAAAACTCCTCAAAGGGATACAAATAATGCAAAAATTTTGTTTTTTATTTATATAATATATTTTTAAAAAATAAAAACAATTCTATTGAACACTATTGAAATAAAAAGGATAATTGAAATTGAGTTTGTAATCGAATAATAAAATTGTTTTATATTTTTTAATAATTTAATTAAGTAAATTGTAATAATATAAGCGAATCACCTTATCCACTTGTTTTTTTTTTAAATTGAGAGAAAAAAATACTCAAATTACACATAATTTATGTTCTAAAGGAATGCATACATAGGTCTACATACAAGAGGCTTAAAAAATGATATTAAGCTAGCTGGCTGTTTTCGCAAAATCTTCAACGGTTGAATTTATTTATTTATTTTTTTCATTTTTCTATGATTTTCTTTTTTAAATTACGTTGGAAGGCTCGTAGAAGAATTCATGAGAAACTCTATGTACATGTGTTTTGACAAAATCTACTGCAGTTGTCAATCATCATTTGCTTAATTTGTAGTTAATTCTACTGAAGCTAACTTCATCCAGATACTCGGTATGTTATTTATCGAGATTGATAATTACTAATTAATATTAATTAATTAGGGTTTAGTGAATCCTTAATAAAATTAATTACTCAAACACTATTCATTGAACGAACCGTACAATGGAGGGACGTCTGGACAATAAACTAAGCTACGTAATCTTTGAATAAACCAAGACAAAGATACAAATACAATCTTCTTATTAATTTCTTAATTCATTAATTAATTAATTAAATCTTATTAAATTTTTGTAATTAATATTTTTTCCTTTTATATATATATATATCTAGATGCAATGCAATGAAAAGGAACATCAGGTCGACAAAAGAAAAGAGGGTTCATGACGAACAATAACAAAAATCAAGGTTGTCTACAATATGAAAGGCAGAGACCATGTCTCTCAAGAGATTATCACGTGCCGACCAGCCTTCTTTGTACCCTGCAGCTGTCTAATTTTCTATTACATACAAATAATACAAATGAAAATTAATTAAATACATACATATATATCCAAAGACAGCAAAGCAAATAAAAAAAAATTGATTAAGAGACAAAAGACATGTACATATGACCCATTGTGTTTTGTAATAATGGATTCTTTATAGTTTGGTATTATAATTTCCAATTCTCTCATTTTGTCTCCTTTAATTAAACAAAAATTTTAATTTCCTTATCTCTATTTTTTTTTTGTACTTTTTTGTATTTTTTTTAAGCTTGATAGATAATTGGTCTTGAATCTTGATGGGGTCAAGCAAGTATTCAAAAATTAGATAAGGCCAAGATTTTTTTTTTTCATCCCCTTAGTTTTGACTCAATTGTATCTCAACTTTAAATATCAATGTATTATTTGATCACTTTATTAAGAATTTATGACACTTGATTTAAGTCTATCAATAATATTATTTGTTTTGATTCAATTCTTAGGGTCTTACAGTTTTGTTTTTGGTAATGAGTGGTTATCCCGAAAACTTCCTAAGAGATCACCCATTTTGGTACGGCTCTCGTTCAAACACGCTTAATTGCGTAGTTCTTGGAGTTAAACCATTACCCATTCAAAAAATCTTGTTGTTAATTTAGTTCCAACTCTATACAAATAGCCTAATAACTTTCTCTCCCATTCCGATATAGGATTCGGTTCATCCTTACCGTCCTAAAAATCTGACAGAAGCGCTCCTTGTTCAAATACTCTCGTTCCGATGCCACTTCCCATCCTCATAAGATCGGGATGTTACATAATTAGCTTAGAGTTTGAATGGTAGTGAACAATATTTTTATAGTTAGAAATATAAAATTAATCATGTTGGGTTATTGGTATAATATCACTAAATTAATTTAGGTTTAATTTGAATCTCATATTGAATTATATATAAAATAATTATAAAAATATAATTTTAGTATAAAAATTATTATGTATAAATTAATATGGCATCATAGTATTAATTGTTATTTAATTCATATTATTTTATTTTTATTAGTTAATAGTAATATCTTATAATATATTTTTTTTTGTATATAAGGGAAACTCACACTCAATCATCACTGTAGCGTCCAGTCGAACATAGAACCAAGCATCTACCCCCGAGGAGTACGTATTCACCGATCATACGACACTCGTCTTTAGTAGTTAACGTATGTACATGGACCATCTTACAACGGTACCAAACATGAAAGAAAATCTCTGGCCTTCACCTTAGCACGTCAATCAAAATAAATCAATAATAACTCGAATTCAGAATCATAATAAAAGGACACCGATCATATTCTAAGCTCAAACCACGAGGCGACCCTAATTCAGGTGTATCTTATAATACATAGAGTCTAATAACATAAACTACCATTACCAATGCTTGCAATTGCACAAATTGATCTCTTGCTTTTTTTGTACACTATTTTTCATTTTAACAACTGCAATATTGGTTTATGACTTCTAAATTTTAGTTGCCCATGTTTGAATCTATCTTATTTTACATTCATGATTAACTAAATACTACTTGAATATACCGAATCTTGTGTGTTAATACTCAAAGATTAAAGATTTTGAACATTTAAGAATATCTTTTGATATTTTCTTAAGCAAAAAAACAAACGTCACATAAGAAAATATTAAGTTATGATCAATTTAACGAGTCATTAATAATTTCATGCTCTATCTTTCTTTTACCATTATTAATTTTTTAATTCGCTAACCATGTTTAGGTAAATAAGAGACTTTATTTTATGTAACAAATCAAATATATAGAAATAAATAGAAAAGAAAAATCTATATACATATATATTTTCAAAATTAATTACCGCCTTATGTAAAAGCTAATTAACATTAATTATAGAAAATTTATTTCAAAATCTGACATTAAAATTCTTCCAAATTTTAGAAATTAACAATTGATCTTCCAATTTGTAATTATTGGAGTGGAAAATTTGTGCAGTCATTCCATTAGTGAAGATTCCTTCCTTTCATAATAATGAACGACCAGGTTAAAGACCCAGAGAAGTTTACGACGGGATAAGAGGTGGGGATGAAGCACAAGATAAAACATGTGGTATATATATTGTGCTGGGGTTTAACACTAATGATACAATTTAAATTAAATTAAATTACATTATCTATTAATTAATTTGTTGGATCATCACTCTGATTTTATGCCCTCTTTTTTCTTTTCGAGTTTTGAGCCTCAATATTTAATATATATATAAACTAATGACGTTAACTATGTATTGTCTCCCTTGTTTTCTTCTGTTTAATTTCTCGAGAAAATCTGCCTAACTGGACAAAGAGTGGAATTTAACTCACTATCATCATAGATGGGATAGTTCTAGGATCCTTCCAAAGGGCAGGGATTATAATCCAATTAGATTATTGCACGTGCATTATACGCCCAATCAGATTGAAATTATTTATAAAATCTTAATCAGTCTTATAGAATTTATAAGATGTTCTTCTAATCTCAAATGATCATAATCACTAGATAACTTCATAAGTTTACTTATTAAATTTGAATATAATAAATTTGAACCACACCAATTTAAGGTTGTAGACAATGACCTATGAGCTTGGTTAAATTACAAGAAAGAGTGCATGTTTATAATCATAATGGGTGAAGTAAAGCAATATTACTATTTTCTATTTTGATCATAGATTCCAATTTGATCTCACTGGACCACACCAAGTTGAGAAGAGGCTAATTGCCTGTTTTTTTATCAGAAAACATTTTCCACAAATTGATAGTAGTTGGTATAGAGAGAGAAGAGATAGAGATGAATGAATTGGTGAAATAATAAAGAAAAAAGCATAATGACTTACTACAATATGCATTCAAACAAGACATGACAAGGAAACATCAGAGCTTCTTCGAGAAAAATGATAACATAGTCATGAAAACACGGCAACTGAGATGCATGCTCAAATATCTAAGAAATTGAGAAAACAAAATTAATAATAACTTTGGTATTTTTAAATTTTTAATTAAAATTTCACCATTTCATGATTTATCGGTGGCCGACCAACTATCTTGGTGGGTGAAAACCCACGATAATTTTGATGAAGATGATGAGGTGGCATTACTAGAAAGAGTGTTTAGGGGGCCAAAATTAATAAGGTTACAATATTTTATTAAATAATGTTTTTGCAAACATTGGACCACATTCTTTTGTTATATAGGAAACTATGAACTTTGCCCCTTGCATCATACCAAAACATTGCTTACAATAACCAATATTACATGCATCAAGCTTTTGAAACTTGAAGCTCTTGAAAGCTTTGAGACTTTCTCTTTTGTTTCGTCTCTCTCTCTCTCTCTCTCTCTTTTCTTTCTCACTCTTTCAAAGTTTCTTTAGAAACTATGGAGATGAGCAGAGCTGATGCAGCCATGAAAAACTTCAAAAAGAAGATATCATGCAGAAAGCTTGGACGATATATTAGAGATCTGAAAGGAAGACTGTACATTATCAGAAGATGTGTGGTCATGCTCCTTTGCTGGCATGAATAAAATGGAGTTGCTGTCTATCTATCTAGCTTAATTATAATATCTTTGTCATATTCTTATATAAACTTCTTGCTGCGAAGTTGGAAGATGGAAGTCAAGCATTCCTAAGAAAGTTTCTGTGAAATTTGCAGCTGATTTTAAGCTTGATCTCTTCATTTCTTCTTGTAATCTATTCTTATAAATGTAAATAGCAAAGAGAATTATTGTTAGGGTTTAGTATTAGTTATAAATTATATATTTCTCTTTCGTGCAAGACTTTGCTAAACTTGAGCTTGTTATGTATTGTGTACGCTGAAACAAAATTTGAATAATCAACTGCTAATATTTTTCAATAGTCATATAACCTTGTACGTTACTTTTATATTTAGCGATGATCTATTCATGAAAAGCATATCAATGAAACCATAATCTCATAATTGTAGTAGTTAAAAAGCAAAAAATTAGACATGGTTGTTAAAACAAGACTAAGCTAGGAGCACCATCACTAGCAAAATAGATGAAGCTCACCTCTTTACACTCCCTCAAGTGTAATTATAAGGATATGAGAGCCAAAAATACCCTTGTGATGATGTGAATACATATTTTTGGTCTCTAATTATATTATACGTGCACATATATATCAACACTCCTAAATAATATTGGTTGAACTTTCAAATATATCAGTATTAAAAGAAATAAAATCAAAGAAAGGACTAGATGTAGGGATAAGTCTTTTGAGTGTTGAGTGTGAAAAGTTGAAAAAGGGCTGGGGATAGTAATTCATGCATTCCGGAAGAAACTCGAAAACTTTGGTGGTGATTATTTTGTTTGGGTCTTTCTTCTTCTTCTTCTTCTTCTTAATTTTTTGTGTGTGTACAGGATCCATCTGGTGTGGTGTGGTCTTGTCAACTCAAGGGCTATTCAAATGCATGTTGAAAGTATTGGTGATCACATGTATGCTGTACTCGATGATTAGACACTTTTCAACTTATTTCAAATTGAAATTTTTTTTTTTACAATTTTCATTTTACTTCATTAATTTACCGTATAATATGGTTGTTGTAATTATATCATTTTTTTTTAACAATAATTGCTTTCCTTTCCTAAACTTTTATTTAAAATTTTTCAAAAGCTTAATCATGCAATGAATAAAAAATCAACAGATGGTATAGACAACAATTTGATGCAGGTGCTCTGCTGCTCATCTCAGTTCCCTCAAACGTAAACTTCTATTAATAGGCTATTTAGATGTGAGATGATTACTTAAATCTAAAACATAAATAAGACAATATATATCACATGATGCAATTTGCATTAAATTTGTTTATGTACATTAGCACGAGGAAACAATCCATTTTCCTAATTTTCTTAATCTTCAATTTGTTTGGCTATTTATATGAAGGAAATTGCCAAAACTTGATGCAAACCAACTAAATTTATAAATATAGTCAGTCATTCAATAATTTAAAGTCCTTGAAGTGCATTGGGAAGAAATTCAGTTCGTTTCATCCATATATTTAATTGATTATGAATAATTTTATATTTATCAAATTAAAATATAAAATTTATATATCTTAATGGATGAATTCAGAATTATATTCAAATTACATATTCTTAAATCAATCTATTATTATCAAATTATACCCGAACATTATACTATTATAAGCACAAAGTTTGATTATTACCTTAAGAATATTTATAGTTAAATTTCGCATTACACTTTGAGTAAAATGTTAGGCAAATGTCATTGACTGGCATAAAATGTGGGTCTCACTGAATTTATGAAATGCAAGCTCTTTCGCACGTGCAATAGGTGTGAAACGAATGATCCCAGTCGTCAGAATCAAAACACTGCTGCGCTACTATTTGCTTTGGCCCCAGAAACGGCAGAAAGTAATGGAAATAGCTGAGAACTAAAAATCAAAGCAAAGAGCTTGTTCTCTCCTCTTCACATGGGTGGTTTACAATCAATAGAACTAAAAGCAAACCCTAACCACTTAAAAGCTTACAACTCATGCCGAGAAGAATTCTATTCATATGAGTTGGAAGTGGAGTAGTAATTTGGGTCACGACACGATTATTCAACACGAATTCGATATAATTAAACGGATTCGGATTTAAAAATTTTGATACGAATAATAAACGGGTCGTATTCGTGTCACACGATTAATAATCGTGTCGAATTCGGATTTGACCTTGTGAATTTATTTATTCGTTTAAAACACGATTAATTAAATAAATAATTATATATAAATAAATAATTATTTATATAATAATTTTATTT
>JAVXUL010018041.1:0-12031 GCA_035590515.1 Trichilia minutiflora
TTGCGCGCGCTCGGGAATGTTCTTTCCCATATTTCCGATCCAGAACTCTAATTTCTTCCCTAAATTCGTCCTAAAATTTGATTTTCTATGTTTATTCAATGTTTTCCTTCCTTAACACAAAATTATACTACAAACCATCATCCTCAACCTATTTTAAACATTTATTTCCATTAAAATCCTATCCCAATCATTATTTTGCAAACTTAAAAAAAAACTAATATATCAAAACAATGATAGTTTATAAACGATTGTCAACAGAAATATTACCTCAATTGATGATACCAGAGTCTCAGGAGATGTCAGAGATTTTTGAAACGGTAAGAAATGAATGATCGGTGGCTGTAAGTATGTACACTGAAATTTTAGGGTTTAGAGAATTCGTTAAATTTATTTTTATTAAGAGTATTTGGGTTCAAAAACAGTGATTTATATTAATTTTGATTGAAACTTTTGATTGTGTTTTTTTTTAAATAGTAATTATAAATAGTAATCATTTCCGGTTTATTCCCAAATCTCTTCTAAAACAATACTAGTAGAATAGAAGCAATCTCTTCTCAACCATTTCTTTTAGAAATGCAGCCAATCCACCTCAAATCTATATTCAACCATCCACACAACTTAAATCTAATATCATTTTGCATCAACACAACACAAATTCACACCAATTTTGCATCCACACCACACATTGTTGACATCAAAACAGGTAAAAAAAAAGGTTCAAAATCATAGCATTTTAAAGAAATATAAACAGAAAAAAAAAATAAAAAAAATCATCCACCCACGCACGAGCTTCATCTCTACCGCTCATTGAGGCCACATTCGCCATTCTCATTGCTAAAAATAACAAAAGCAGATTCAGGTGACAAACTTGCGCCGTCCATCAAAATCAAACACTGTCTGAACTGTCGGAAACACCATTCGACGCTACAGAAACCCAAAACGATGCCGTCATCATTTTGCTGTCTACCCCGTGCGTCCAGTAGCTTCGTCACCGTCAATGGACTTAGAAGCCATCACACGACTATATCGATCCCACTACCATATCGACTTAGAAGCCATCATACTACCATATTGAAAAGGTCATTTGATATTGTTTCACACCTATTACGAACTATTGCACCTTAAATTAGCGAAACCCAAAAAAAAAATAAAAATTTGCAACATTGCAACTACAATACGAAACCTAGGGTTTCACTTTTCACAGAACGAAATCATTAACAAAAAAAATCACCAAGCATTTTTATAAAAAGAGTACATATACATAAAAAAAAAAAATCAAAAGCAACAAACTTTTGAGTAACAAAGCCGAAGAAGATGAAAGTTAGGTCTTGAACAAGCCTCTCCCGAGGCGAGCCCGGCGAACAGCGACTTAAGATGCTTTCCTGATCGATGGCGCGCCGGAAACTTGTTGAAACAGTCGATTATCGCGTCGGTCGTGGATTTTTTTTGGCGGCAAAGCCGAAAAATTGGTGGGTACGTGGTGGGTTCGCAGGTTAGTGGAGGGAGTTGTGGGAACCAAGCAATTTATTTTCTGTTTCAAGTGTGAAGTTGGACTTTGGTTAGTATTGGATGTCAAATAACAATTTTACCCTTAACAAATGATTGTATTCCACTCTAGTTACTGGGGCTGCAAATAACTATGCGGGTATTGGGCAGGGCGGTTCCGAATTTATGATCCCCAACCCCCCTCTTCAAGAGTTTTGAGTTGAGTCTCGGCCCGAGTCGATTTCAAACTTGTTTTAAATATATTATTAAGCCCATACCTGCTCCAAACCGGCCGAGGCGGGACAAAACCCATAGTTTTAAAGATTTTTGACATCCCTTTTGTTTGGATAATTCATGAAAAGTCTAGTTTAAAAACCTAAGCTTATTAATTGAGAGTACTTATTTTTCGAAATCAGATTATAGTGATATTATCATTCGAGACCTTTCTCTCGGTTCAAAGACTTAGATCCATCATTTGAAGAGGTTCATTTGAGACCCGGGACATTTTAGATAATCTAAAGATCCAAAACATAATAGTATCCGAGATATGAGACTTCTCGGCTCTTCATTTTCTAAAGACCTTGACGTCCCAACATAGATTATCTGATCCCATCAATCCTCCAAAATATTCACCTAAACATGTGGACAAGTACAATCCTCATGATATCCACGTCCCGTGATTCCCATAACAAACTTTTAGAGGAAATTAATACGAGAATGACAAGTATATACGGTTATTCCTGCAAATGATTAAGAGCTGACAGATTTCGAGAATAAAGGGGAGGTTCATTTTTCATTCGTGGATAACGAATATTCTAATTTTTTACACAAAAACCACACATAGACTCTCTCTCTCTCTCTCTCTCTTCGATCTCTCTCTCGATTTCTTTCAACACACACATACACAAGCAAAACCCTTACTAACTTAAGCATCGGAGGGTTTTCATCGAGACACCGACTTTTACCCCTGAGAATTTCTGTATTTTGTAGAGGAAGGTTTGCAAAGATTCACCGTGGTAGAGGAAGAAGAAGCTGGTACAGAAGGTCGGAAAGAAGAAACAATTTCTTGTATTAATATTTTGCTATCGTTTGCAAAAAAACGAACAAAAAGCTAATTAACCACCAATTTCCTTGGAAATGACAACCGCAAGAGCTTATACAATGTGGAGACATGTATTGAAACAAAGGTAGCCAGAAAAAGACTCAATTGTTGCAACCGTGACAGCAAATGAAACTCAGAATCTACTGAAAGAGATTTCAGAGCCTGAAGGCTCTAAGTATAAGTTTGGGGTCACCCCCACTCGCTGGCCGTAGCATGCGAGAGAAACAAATGAAGTGGCCCAATTATTACAACAACTTCAGAACAGTGAACAACTGCATGCTGAAAAAGATCAGTAAATACAAACGTTGATCCAAGAGACAGCAGAAATGAAAAAGGTGCTAAGAATGGGATCACTGAACCCGGGAATGCTAGCTGAAGTAGTAGAAATTAGTATGCCACGATCAGACAAAGTTATGAAGAACAATGATGGAAGGACAGAAGTGATCTCAAAGAGGAAATACACTGCTATTGAAAAGGGAAAAGGAAAGGTTGCAGGGGAACCTCCAATGAAGAAAACGGATGACAAGAACAAAAATACGCTTTTCAAGATCTATGAAAGGCGCCATTGTGAATCCACTCATTTTTTTCTCAGTCCAGAGAAAAATCATGAGGAGTTCCTAGAAATAATCTTGTCCCTTGATGATATGAGAGTAGTCCTTGAGAAGAAACTATAGAGAGAGTGTGAGGCTTTGAGACGATATTATCCACATTGGGAAGAGAACCGGAGGACGATAACCAAGGAAAAAGATATAGAGACCTTGGTAAGACAATTAGTAAAAGAGATAGATAATGAAAAGGTACCACCCTGAGGTGAGAATGTGGACTCTGTGCACCAAACAAGTCCATATGCAAAATCCCCCTTTATTTTGAGACTTTTGAGTTTAACTTTGCCCCGAAAATTCAAAATACCCCAAATCACTCAATTTTCTGGTAAAACAGATCCTTCCTTATATACGGATTTTTTTCGATAAATGATGTTCATCCAGGATCTGAATGAAGGTCAGATGTGTCGTTGTTTTCGATGACATTAGAGGGACAGATGAGAAAGTGGTTTGTTAATTTGGCCCTGGGAAGCATTCAAGAGTTTGAACAGCTATATGACACTTTTACAAAAGAGTTCAGAGGAGCAGTTTTCAGCAGCAAGACTTCGAGCTCTTTATTGCTACTCAAGTAAGGAAATGGGGTGAGTCTCAGGAGTTCTATGAAAAGATACCATGAGAAAGTGCTTGAACTGGGAGCTTTCCATCACCCTCTAGCTTTAGAGGGCTTAAAGTAGGGATTGAAGATAGATCGTGTATGGTACGCTGTGTGTAAGTCCACTGTGACTACATATGAAGATGCTTGGAGAAAACTGTTGGATGAAATAAAAGTGGAGAACTAGGTGATGCTAAAAATAAAGGAGAAGAAGACGATAAGAGTGCCTCTGAGAAATGATAATCGATTCAAGAGGCCCGAGAGTAAAATATGGAAGAATCAACAAAGAAGATTGTTTGAGACGAATAAAAAAAGAGACTGTGTTCTTGAGTATTTTGGAACTGAGAGATAAAAGGGTGATCATTATTTCAGAGAAAAGAGATTGCCTTGGACGGATGATCCGAGATGAGTGGCATAGGTGCAAAGGAAGAGAACTTTCACCCCTTTGAACGCGCCTCTTTCATAGATATTAGAGGAGATAAAAAGACGGGGGACACTCTTGTCCAATCAAGTCAAAACCAATTGGAGATGCGAAGAATAAGTGCTGTGAATTCCATTAAGATGTCGGGCATCTTACAGATGAATGTTACGATCTGGAAAATCAGATTGAGATATTGATCACAAGACTCGAAGTAGGGTTAAAGGAGAAATGATATAACGGTGATCACAGGATGCCCTACTTTAATAGAAAATTTTAATAGGTCTCAAAAAAATTATTCATGGTATTCATTATCAAGCTCAGTTATTGTGCCTTACATGATGAATATGTGCACTGAGAAGAGACCAAAGGTGTCCTCAATTCTTATAATTTTCACTGATGAGGATGAATGTGGAGTCCATTACTCATATGATGATGCCCTAATGGTTACTCTAATAGTGGGAACTTTTCAGATTGACAGAATTTTGATTGACACAGAAAATTCAATTGACATCATTTTCAAGGAAACTCTAGATTTCTTGGGTATTGAAGACCTAAGACTGAGACCTGCGGAGATCGCTATACATGGATTTGGGGAATCTTGTGTGTACCCCATGGGAATAGTGTAAATACCGATGACAATAGACAAAAAATCGTATCAAAAGACCACAATGATAAAGTTATAAGTTGTGCATCTCAAAATGCCATACTCTATGATCTTGGGAAGGCCCTTTCTCAAATCTGCTAAAGTGGTGGAAAGTGTTCACTACTTGAAGCTTAAGCTTAGAGCCGGAGCTGGAGTCAGAATTATAAGGAGAAGTCAGAAAGAGGCTCGATCTTGTTTTGCTATTGCTTTAAGGAGCTTATACTGTATACATAAATGCCCTTTGGACAAGACACCCAATAATCAGGGAGAAGATGATCAACAAGAAAGGGTGTTTCAGAATTTAGAGAAAAAAGTCAATCGATAGCATAAGTTATCATCTGCTGAGCCGATAGAGGAAATGGTGGCAGTAATATTAGACGACAAACGACTTAAAAGCATTATGAAGATCGGGTCTATCTTGATCGCTGAACTGAAAATGTTTTTAATTAAAGTATTGAGATGAAATACTGATGTATTTACCTGGCCCTATAATAACGTGTCAGGAATTGACTCTCGGATCATCTCTCATCACTTAACAGTGGATCCAAGATTCAAACCAATAGCCCAAAAGAGAAGAGCATTTAATACAGAGCGAAGAAAAGCCATAAAGGTAAAAGTAGAGAAGCTTCTAAAGGTTGAGTTTATCCGAGAAGTACATTATCTCGAGTGGATTGCTAATGTAGTAATGGTGAAGAAAGCCAATGAAAAATGAAGGATGTGTGTGGACTTCACCGACTTGAATAAGGCCTGTCAAAAAGATAGTTTTCTTTTGCCTAAAATTGATCAACTAGTAGATTCCACGATAAGACATGAGCTTTTGAGCTTCATGGATGCTTTTTTGGGGTACAATCAAATCAAGATGTATGAGCCTAATGAGGATAAGATTACTTTTATCACTGATCAAGTCTTGTACTATTATAACGTCATACCTCTCGATTTAAAGAATACTGGTGCAATATTTTAGAGATTGGTTAATAGGATCTTCAAACCCTTGATTGGGTCAACCATGGAGGTGTATGTTGATGATATGATTACAAAATTCGTGAAAGCCTCTGACCATGCTAAACATTTAGAAGAGACTTTCTTTTACCTGAGAAAGTATAACATGAAGTTGAATCCCGGGAAGTGCTTTTTAGGGTCGACACTGGAAAATTTCTTGACTCTATTGTTAGTGAGCACGGAATTAAAGCCAACCCTCAGAAAGTGAAGGCTATTATGGATTTGAAGCCTCCGAAAATAATAAAAGAGTTATAGAGTTTAACAGAGAGATTAGCCGTATTGAACAAGTTTGTTTCAAAGGCTACGGATAAATGTTTTCCCTTCTTTCAGATGATGAGAAAAGGAAAGAAGATGGAGTGGGATGAGAGTTGTAAGTAGAATTTCAGGGAACTTAAGGAATATCTTACTCATGTCTCATCTCTTATTAGTCTTGAGAAAGGAGACATTTTATAGCTATACTTAGCTGTTAGTGATAATTTTGCAAGTTCTGTTTTGATATAAGAGGATACTGAAAAGATACAGAAGCCTGTTTATTATACTAACAAAGTTTTGTTAGATACTAAGACAAGATATACCCTAGCAGAAAAGCTTGCTCTCTTGCTTATTACCGTCGTCAGAAAGTTGTGCCTTATTTTCAGGCGTATCAGATCGTTATAATGACAAATCAACCCCTAAGATAAATCCTGTATAAACCAGACTTATCGGGACGATTGATGAAGTGGTCAATAGAATTCAGTGAGTATGATATAAAGTATAAGTCTCAAAAAGCTATCAAGGGACAAGCGTTGACAAATTTTGTTACAGAAAGATCAGTAGAGGAGCGGCTACTAATATTGGAGGTCTTAGACAACAAATAGAGATGAGACGAAACTAACACCTCTACCTCCAGCATTTTAGAAGAATTCTGACAATTATATGTTGATGGTACATCAAACATTCAGGGAGGTGGAGCTAGTGTAATTCTGAGGAGACTCGAAGGAGAAAAGATCATGTATTCCCTAAGGTTTGATTTCAAAGTAACTAATAACAAGACGGAGTATGAAGCTTTAATAGCCAGGGTCAAGTTGACTCAGGCATAGGGAGTTACATCTTTGAATATAAATTGTGACTCTCAGTTAATTGCTAATCAGATCAAAGGACAGTTTCAAGGCTCGGGAGGATACAATGCAAGCTTATTTGAGTTAGACTATAAAGCTTTTAGAGACATTTAAAGAGGTTACTGTGAAGTAACTTTCCAGATCCGAGAACTCTAAAGTCGATGTATTGGCCAAATTAGCTTCTACCTTCAAAGAAAAAGCTTATGCTTCAGTGCCTATAGAGATTTTAACACAAAAAAGTGTGGACTTGAAGGATGAACATGTAGCTACCATACAAGAAATCCTAGACCCGGTATGGATGAAGGAACTCAAGTTATATATGCAATATGGAGAATTACCAACAGACATAAATAAGATAAGAAAGATAAAGAACAGGTTGGCTAGGTACGTTGTTATTGATAATATATTGTATAAACGTGGTTTTAGCTTGTCATATTTGAAATGTTTAAGACCAGATGAGGCTAATAAAGTTTTGGAAGAGATACATGGAGGAATTTGTGGGAGCCACAGTGGGGCTTGTTCTCTTATGTACAAAATCCTTCGACAAGGTTATTACTGGCCTATAATTTTGAAGGATGCTTCTCAGATCATCAAATCTTACCACAGATATCAAATTCATAGAGATATTCTGAGACAACCACTAGAAGAACTCTCTTTTCTTTTCAGCTTTTGGCTTTTCTCTCAATAAAGACTAGACCTGATCCGACCGTTACCTGTTGTCCAAGCCAACACCAAATATGCAATTGTTACGATAGATTATTTTACAAAGTGGATGAAAGCAGAGCCTCTCTCTACCATAATAGAAAGGAAGACAATGGCATTCGTGAAGTAGAATATAATATACTACTTTTAAGTCCCACAAATCCTGATGGTTGACAACGGGAAGCAATTTGACAATGTCAAATTCAAAGAATTCTATTCAGACTTTAGTATCAAGATTTGCTACACTGGCTCATTCTCAAGCTAATGGGCAAGTAAAAGATGCCAATAAGATAGTCAAGAAGGCCCTGGAGAAGAAGCTCAGGGAACATAAAGAAGCATGGATCGACAAGCTATTAGAGGTACTTTGGACTTACAGAGTTACTCCCAAAGTGACAATATGAGAATCTCCGTTTCTACTAGCTTTTGAATGTGAAGCCGTGATCCCAGTTGAAGTCAACATTCCAACTTTCCATGTGCAAGACTATAATGAAGAAAAGAATGAAGCCAGTCGATGACTAGACCTAGATTTGTTAGAAGAAGCGCGAGATAAAGTTGTAATAAGAGCAATAGCTCATCAGCAAAAAGTGGCTCGATACTATAATCAAAAAGTCAGACGTCGAACTTTTCAGAGAGGAGACTTAGTTCTCAGACGAGGAACTCTAAACATTAAGCTTTCTGGTGAGGAAGTGCTTGGAGTCAATTGAGAAGGGCCGTACAAAATCACTGAGGCTCTCAAATCCGGAGTCTATAAGCGAGAAACCCTAGGAGGAGTACAAGGTAAAAAATCCTGTAACGCTAAGAAGTTAAAATTATACTATCCCTGATTCAACCCTGTGGCTCGACCTTCTAATCTAGCACTTGGCGTCACACATATTTAATTCCCAAAAATATCAGCCTTTATCAATCTCAAAAGCGCTCCTTCAACATTCAGGTTCTATGTTCTTAGCTGGTGAATATTCCTCTGTTTATGAGACCACGTCGTCTCCCATTTGAAAGCTATATACTGGTATGGGATCACGTCGTCCTCGATTCGAGATCATATATTGGTATAAGACCATGTCGTCTCTCATTTGAAGGCCATATATTAGTATGGGACCATGTCATCCCCGACATATGACCTTCAAGTAGGAGACCACGACATCTCCTACTTGAAGGTTACATGTCGGTATGGGATCACGTTATCCTCGATCCAAAATGGCATGTTGGTATGAGATCAAGTTGTCTCTCACTTGAAGGCCACGTGCCTATATAGGAACACATCGTCTCCTATTTGAAGGCCACATGCTGGTATGGGATCACGTCGTCCTTATCCAAGATCGCATGTTGGTATGAGACTACGTCGTCTCTCATTTGAAGGTTATATGTTGGTATAGGATCACGTCGTCCCTAATCCAAGATCGCATGTTGGTATGAGACCACGCCTTCTCTTATTTGAAGGTCACATACTGGTATGGGACCAGGTCATCCCCAAACTAAGATCGCATATTGGTATGAGACCATGTTATCTCTCATTTGAAGGCCACATGCTGGTATGGGACCAAATCCTCCTTGATATGTGATCATTGATAAGTATGGTATGATATTCATTGCTTTCATTCTTAGAGTCAGATTGGTGATTAATTAAGTCCCTTAATTCTTATCTGTTATGAAGATAACTTATGTTTATAATTAATGAGAGCAGTGACACTTGTTTTGGTAATTCTGTCCGTGCATCTCATGTTTGCTTTCAATCTCAGTTATCTATTATAATGTTATCCAAGCTGATCTTTATAGTTAATGAAAAATTTTCTAAGTGTTTTGTCTTAATAAACTGTTGAGTGTTTAAGAAAATATTCATCAAGTAACATCTATGAATAATTTATATTACTTAACCAGCTTATGTAAGTGTAAGTAGGTGTTATCTTAAAAGACACTTATTTGGGCACAGAAAAAGAAAGTATAAGAACAAAAATTTCAATAAAATTTCTCTATTAAAAAAAAAGAAGATGTTTCTTTACAAAAGAAAAAGAAAGAAAAATTACAAAGGCAGAACCTAAGTCTCTACGTTAGTGGTTCCTTCTTGATTTCCCAGAGACTTAGGTCTCTGCTCAGGCAGAAGTTCTGTGGATAGATCAATCGAGGGATCATTCTGTATGGTCATAGGATTGATGATGGTGGTCTCAAAAACTGGATCCAAAGTGGGAGCATCTTTATTCGTATCAACATCCACCTTCCCGAAATCTAGCATTTCCTTCCCGAGGACCTTGTATAGCCATCTGAGGTCAAGGTGAGGGTAATGAGCCTTGAAAGTTTGGCAAGTAAGATCGATTATCTCGTTCATTTTAGCCTCACTGGCGGCCTCGACAGCAGATGTAGCCTTTTGAGCTTTTCTGATTTCCTCAGCTGCCTTTTGTCTCACCAGTTCCAATTCAAATGTCTTTTTTGACAAATGAGACTTGAGGTTGGCATTCTCTGTGGAAAAGTTGGTCTGCTCAGATTCTGAGGCAGCCACTAAGATTTTTAATTCCTCTTTTTCTTTGGCCTAGGCCAACTTCTAGTCCTCAAATTTTGTCCTTTCGGTGGCTATAGTAGACTGTGCCGTTTCAAGCGACTTCATAGCCTATACGTTTTCCTTCTCCAACTTTTGTATTTTTCCTGTGTCATCTTTTCTCGCTTCTCATTGAAACTTCATCTGTTGTATCGCCTGCATCACAACAAGTTTTCAATATGTTCTAAAAAAGGGATCTTCAACCGTTAAAGTAAATCACTTACCTGCAATCCCCATCTATACATAAATTCCATTGCCTCCTCATCCTTCCAAGACTCCAATTTCTAGAAACACTCAAAGAGATATGCTTTCCTACATTGCTCATTAACCCTGTCAGATGAGCATAATACTGCCTTTTCTTCCCCGGGATGTCATTAGGTCGGAGCTCAGGGCCATCAACAGATCAAAAAAGATTATCTCAAGATGTAGGTTTTGAGGCAATAACCATCCCTGTTCTTCTTTTCTTATGTTCTAACCCAATCGGAGCGGGCTCGTTGACCACCCTCTTTCACTTATCCTTTGTCTAAGGTAGGGGGTAGTTCTCGGTATCCGTATCCAAGATGATCTCTGGATCTTGCCTCCTTCTGAGGATGAGGCTTCCTGCTTCTGCTGTCGTTTTCCCTTCCCTTTATCTTGAGGGGGATTGGTAGAGGCCTCGGCTTATTTTCTTTTTCCCGCCAGTTAGCCTAAGGCAGTAAGGAGATTTCTAGAAATTTTTTTTAGAAGCCATTGATCCTACAATAAGAACAATGAAGTAGTCAGTAATGCATATACGAACATACCACACAATTACACAAGGTAAAAAAAAATGGACAATTACTATGAGCACAACTCATCTTCTAAAGATTTACAAACTCCTTACTCGGAACCTATTTGACCAAACCTGAGGCGAATAGGTTTATGTCAGAAAGCAAAGTTTTCTGATCGTGCGATTGAAACCTCGCTACTCTAATAATCTCTAAGTTATGAGGGCTTAATTCTCTCTCTTCGACCCACACTATAGCGTCACAAAAGGTTTTCGAGACAGGAATATCTAGTTCTGAGTTTTTAGTTATTGCCTATGAAGAACCATTTATTCTTTCAGCCTTTGTTACAAGTAGGGCTTCCTTTAATCGGGTTTGGTTTTCGAGGCTTTGCCTGAAGGTAATACCACCCAGGATTCTTCTCGGGATTCTTCTTAAGAACAAATAAATGTTCAATTTCTTTTAAGAAGAATGAGGAGTTGGATATTTAGCTCTACAATATATATAAACCTGATAATATTCTCTAACTATTCAAATGAAGCTGGTAGGGTGCTATCCTAAATGAGGCAAATATCTTAGAAAAATACCCCTGCAAAGGTAACCTAACCCCTAACTAGAACAACTCCTCATTGAAAGCAATTTCACCCTCAAGAAGACTACTGGGCTTCTCACTAGCTTCGGGGCTTAGAGATAAATGTCCCCAGGTATTTCGAAACAAGCTGTATAGGCTTCCAGGTTATTTTCTAACATTGTTGACATGAACCAGTCATATTCATATGGAGACCTAACCTCTGAAATCGACGATGGGCTAGCCACCAACGCCAAATCTCTTTCTAAGTTGTCTTCCCCAGGTGCAGCCTCAGGTGTAGAAGAGGAAGAGCTAGGAACAGAAATCATTGCTGCCCAAAAAATATAAGAAAAGGGTTAATGAGGCTGCTGTGAGATCATCAACATCTCAAAGGTACTATCTATAACCACTACGACTTGATACTCGCAATTGAAAACAGGCTAAGACTTGTTTCTTCGCTATGATCATTTCTTATAATTCCCCTACTCATCTACGATTCTTAAATGCTATTTACTTCTAACAGTCATATATACATTCTGTTTTTTCATTT